>LGRX02035571.1:0-43883 GCA_001247695.2 Cymbomonas tetramitiformis | reverse complement strand
GCCACCTCCTGGGCAATCATTAACCTCCTCCCAGGCACCTAGTCAGGCACCACCCAGGCACTCCGTTCAGCTTCTCCCGGGCACTTATTCAGCCACCTCCCGGGCACTCCTGTTCAGCCACCTCCCGGGCACTCATTCAGCCACCTCCCGGGTACCCATCCAGGTCACTGGAGCACTCATTCAAGCCCTTACCAGGGCGCTCATTCATGCCCAGGGCACTCATTCATGACCCTCCCGGAGCCTGTTCAGCCACCACGGGCACTCATTCAACAGCGCCTCCCGGGCGCCGGTTCAGCCACCTCCGGGCACTCATTCAGCACCTTCGGGCCACTCATTCCAGCCGCCCCGAACTCATTCAGCCACCTTCCGGGCGCTCATTCAACCTCCGGGCACTCGATCATGCTTTCGGGCACTCATTCGGCCACCACCCGCGGGCACTCCATTCAGCCACCTCCCGGGCACTCGATAAAGCCACCTCCCCGGGCACTCATTGGCACTCCAGAGCACTCATTCCCAGCCACTACTCCAAGCCCTCATTCAGCCACTCCCGGGGCATTCATTCAACCACATCCCGGAGCTCATTCAGCCATCAACCGGGCACTCATTCAGCCACCTCATGGGCACTCATTCAGTCACCTCACGGGGCACTCATTCAGGCGCCTCCCGGGCACTCATTCAGCCACCTCCCGGGCACTCAATCGGCCGCCTCCCGGACACTCATTCAGCCCCCGCTCAGGCACTCATTCAGCCACCACCCGGGCACTCATTCAGCCAGCAATCTCCCGGGCACTCAGTCAGGCACCTCCCGGGGCACTCATTCAGCCACCTCCCGGGCACATATTCAGCCACCCCCGGCACTCATTCAGCAACCTCCTGGGCACTCATATATCCACCTCCCGGGTACCCAATTAGTCACCTCCCGGGCACTCATTCAGCCACCACCCATTCATTTCATTTCAGGCCAAAAACGCACCCAAATTTTTAATCAAATTTTGAAAAATCCTGGCCAGTGCCAAACCGCCCTGCGCCCTTCAAGTTGCAGGCCGCTACCCCACCTACACATCTCATTTTAATCATCGTGATACACCCCCCTCGCCCTCCCTTTCAACTACACTACCCGAACCCGTTACCCACGCTAGTGTGACTAACCGTTTAAATTAATTTATTTTGTCAATTATACTGTTCCTCCGGATCACAAGCTAGGGTGAGATTTGGCGAAGAGCTAGCGAACAAGAGGCTCAGCAAGGTCCCAACTCCCATGGTATGAAGTACCTGCAAACAAGGGCAAAATGGGGAGCTCACATGACAAAAAATGCTCACCATGGGTGGGTGGGTATAAATAATTATTTCAAGATCTCAGAACAGGAAACTTGGCCCGAATTCTGAAACGAATGAGGGACAATGCTCAAATCATACTTAAATACCCTCACGAAGCGTTATCTGAGATCTTGGGATGAACAATCTAACCGAGGTGATCGCATGTTGATCCGAGGGAACCTCGTATAAATACAAACATTAATTAATTGCCAACCGTTAGTGTGACTAACCGTTTAAATTAATTTATTTTGTCAATTATACTGTTCCTCCGGATCACAAGCTAGGGTGAGATTTGGCGAAGAGCTAGGAACAAGAGACTCAGCAAAGTCCCAACTCCAAAACTCAACTGAGCCAACAAGAAGCAATCCGCCAACTCTCACAACACTCTGAGCCACTCAAATAAAAGCAGATACAAAACCACGAAGCTGATCAAGTTGCTCATATTCAGAAGCAGAAAGACATACAGGCGCAGCCTGTGATGATAAGCAAAGAACTTCATAGATTTTAAGATAATGATGGGCGATCCTTTCAGTTTTCCAATAAGCTTGTCCCATAACTTGTTGAAGATCACGACCTTCAATCATAAGTGTAATAGCTCCAGCAGCACGAACTCCAAACATAGTTTGATCCACAAGCAAATCAGATCGTAACAACCAAAATCTGAGATCAGATGTCATAAGCACCCTCGTCAATGGCAAAGAAAGAACTCTAGAAGAATCAAATTTGCGAAAAAGAAATCCAGAAAGATGTCCTCCACACATAAGTCGAAGAAGATGAACATATTGCTCAAGTGCCAAAATTGGACAAAGAGGTGAATTATAAAGCCGACGAATACCAAAAACATGAGAATCACCAGAGCGAAGTGTTTTCCCCCAAAGAAAATTAAAAAGCATGCCAGCATTTACGCTGAGGACGTGGCGTGCCACGCCTCCTGTATCGTGCACGACCCGCTGGACGCAGGTCACATTCGACGTGGCCGTGGATGGACTGTTCCGTCCCTGCGTTGGTCCCAAGTCTTCTTGTTGGGCCGCGTACGCCTGCCCGCTCTGCCGGCCAGGTTGGACAAGCCTCGCTTCGCGGCGCGCTGGACGCAGCTTCGACGCAATCTCCGCCTTCACCGCATCGCGCAAGCCGCCTACATGGCGCTTGTCCTTGCAGTCGTGGTCTTCACCGCCGCTGGTGGGAGTACTCGCTTGGCGCACGGGGGGTGGAGAGTAATGGCGTGCTTCTTCGCTTCGAACTCGCCGGTAGCCGCAGTGCATTTCAATCGAATTTTGCGATTTTTTCTGCTTTTGTGCGGAATCTTGTGGGTCGCTGGCAAGCTGACCGAGTGTGTGCCTACGTATGATGTCACGTCACCCACACGCAGCGCCTGGGGTTCGTCCCCCTGCACTTCTTGGGAGGCTCAGCAATCCTCAAGGCAATGGGAGCCGGGCTGGGTGGCCAACGTCGCGGAGCAGGATGAGGTCTTGCCGTACACCGTGCTGGACGAGCTTCAACCTCTAGGTGACACGACAGTGACCAAGGACGAGGCAGCGTGGCTCGACACTGAGCTCGATGCCACGTTTGGAGGACATCCTGACTTCAAGGAGGAGCACTGGGAGGAAATGCGGAATGTTCTTCGCAGGTGCAAGACCACCTTTGCCAACAGTCCTCACGATCTGACAGGCTACAAGGGCAAGGCGGAGCACAACACGTTCTCCATTCCTTTTGTAGACGAATCCAAGGCCGCCTACCAGAGACCCAGGAAGTACAGTCCGAGCGAGCAGGAAATCATCGATATTCATTGCAAGGAACTTTTGGAGTATGGCTTCATAGAGCCAGCAGCCAAGCATTGCAGGCATGCGAGCAACGTGGTTGTGGCTGGCAAGAAAGATCATGAGACTGGCCTGTGGACCCAGACGAGGTTCTGCGTGGACCTCAGGGGTGTCAACCGGCACTCCCTCAAAGACAATACGCCGCCACACCGACCAGAGGAGCTCTACCAGAAGGTGGCGAAGGCCAAGTTCAAGACCACGCTGGATGCCACCAAAGCCTTCCACCAGATTCCCATGGCCACGGAGGAGGACAGGAGCAAGACGGCGTTTTGGTGGAAGAATCAGCTGTACCAGTACACCTCGATGCCTTTTGGTGCAGCTGGAGCTACTTCTGCGTTCGTAAGAATCATGGACTACGAGTTACGTCACTTGCAGCATTGCACGGTGGCATACGTCGACGACGTAGTGGTCTACACGGATTCCACGCCTGAGCAGCATTTGAAGGACGTTGAGGACGTACTGCGCACCTTGGGGGACGCTGGCATCCGTTTGCATGCAGGCAAGAGTACCTTTGGTGCAGCCACGGTGGACTTTCTGGGCTATCGCATTGGTCACAACTCCATTGGCGCGCAAGAAGCTAAATGCAAGGCCATCCAGGAGCTTCCAAGCCCCCAGGACAAGACTGGGCTCCGCTCGATCTTGGGCATGATGAACTACTACAAGGGCTTGGTGGGTGAGCCAGGGGGGCCAAACTACTCTGAGATGGCCCGCCCTCTCAATGACCTGCTCAAGAAGGAGGTCACTGACATCAAGGGAGCCTGGGGGAAGGAGCAAGATCGAGCACTTCAAGAACTGAAGGATGCTCTCTGTTCTGGGAGGTGCCTGAGGCCTATCGATTATGACAGACCCCTCATATTGTACACCGATTGGAGCACCTATGGCATTGGCGCAGTGCTGGGCCAGAAGGACGATGATGGGAAGGAGTACATTTGTATGGCAATCAGCCGATCCCTGAGTAAAACGGAGAGACAGTACGCCAGCTTCAAGGGGGAGATGCTCGCAGTGGTATGGGCAGTGCGCACACTGAGGCAGTACTTGCATGGAGTTCACTTCACTTTGGTGACCGACCACTCACCGCTCACCACCCTGATGGAGAAGGCCGATCTCCAAGGGCAACACCTACGCTGGGCAATCAGTTTGCAGGAGTTCGACTTCACTGTGAAGTATCGTCCAGGTGCCAAGAACAGCAACGCTGACGTGCCGTCTCGCTACCCACTGCCGTCCACGACAGATGAGACTGGAGCGAGGCATGAGAGGGAGAAGGTGACTGCGTTACACGCAGGCGTGGGGGAAGTTCACACGAAGGACTTCTGTGACCACTTGTGCTTTATGTTGGCTGGGGATGCTTTCCCAGGGGAAGAGGCCACGCCAGAGGTGCAGGTTGCCAACTACTGCAGGATGGCTGCCATGGAGCAGCTGGGCACGGGACCAGTGCATCGTTTGTTCGACTTGCACTACCACGAGGAATTAGAATGCAATCATGGGGACATGTTTGACACTGACTTACCTGAGCTGGTGACCGACTCTGGAAGGCTAGCCAGAGCAGCTTGGAAGGCGCTGAGCCTGGTCAGGCCTACGCGAGGCACGCACGGCGAGGGGAGCCCTGCTGTGTACAGCAACGAGTACTTTGAAGGCGAGCGCATCTTGAAGCCTGAGAAGGTGGACACCAGGGTGCTGGGCAGGCGGTTCTTCTCGCAAGCTCGGGAGGAAGGCGTGGTGTGCTACGAGCCATGTGGAGGCCTCTGTGCTGGGCTAGAGATGTTGCTCCGCAGTGGGATGAAGGTGGATCGCTACCTGTATCAGGACATATCCCCGAGCAGTCGAACAGTTGCCAGGGCCAGGTGCACGGCGTTGCTAAGACGATATCCTGACCTCATTTCGCCCCGTGCAATAGAGTTTGGGGCTCTACCCCAAGATCTGCGCGACACCACCAGTGCCGACTTTATACGAGCAGGAGCTCTTCAAGGACGCCAGTGGGTCATGGTATGTGGGTTCCCATGCCAGGATCTCTCTCCTGCTGGAACACTCACAGGCCTGGATGGCAGGCACAGCAAATTATTTTATGAAGTGGTCAGGCTTCTGTCCACACTCCAGCAGCTGCAGCAACAGAGGCCTCCAGGCTATATCCTGGAGAACGTTTCTCCGTTGTCACACAGACCTGGAACCAAGATCAGGGACGAGGTGTTCCCGTGCTGAAATCTGTATAGGCAGCCCTGACCGGGAGTCCCGGTGCAGGCCCCTATGACAGATTCCTAGGTAGCCAACACTGGACCGTGACTGATCCGTAAGCCTGTGCTGTGACACACCGAGTGTCACAGGTAGCTAGACTCGAGACCGTTCCGACTCCGTGACCGTTCCGGGTATATCTAGCTTAGGGTTTATTTCTTATACGAGTTTATCTATATTGGTTCACTGACTGTCTGATATCTTGAACCGGGATATTCCAGTAGGTCGTGGACCCATTCCACGCTATATTCCACAGCTAATTTGGCCATGATTGGCTAAAACAGCCGCTTTGAGAGGTGGTGCGCAACGGCGCGTTTGGGTACGAGTGGGAAGTTTGAGATGAGCAGTTTGTGAGTGCGTCTTTGAGCCGCCGCTATGGGGATTCGACCTGGACCGGGCTTCGTTGGCGCAATGTCCTTTTACGGTATAGTTCTTGCCTTGGCCCAGCATGCTACCGCTTCTTGGGCTGGTGTCTGCAGCACCTTCGACCTCGACGACGTCTTCCAGTGCCCCTCACTCGCATGGCTCTACCGCTCCTCACGTGCCTGTGACGTCGCATTTTCCCCGCGCCATTACCCTTACGCGCCCCAACGTACCACCTCCCATCAGGCTTTCAGAATTATGGTTGTCCACACACGTGCGAAGAGGTCCCTCACGAGGGACTCCGACATTGACGCCTCGTTGAGGCTGACGGACGCGGTTCGCAACACGCCGACGGCTAGATCACCGGCTGTTACGAACCCCGACCCTACTTCCAACACCGACGCCGACGTTGCGACGAGGAAGTACCTGCAGGAGCAGTCCAAGCTTGTGGACGAGGTCTACAAGGGGCGGCTCCATCGGACATGGGCCAAGGGTATCCGCGAGGATATCCTTGGCGACAAGAAGCATTACTTCAGCGGCACGACTGACGCGGGTCTCCTCTCCGACGTGGTAGTTCAGCTGCGTACGGAGTTTGAGTCCGCTGGGCTGGACCTCGTCTCGTTCGACCTTGACGACCCCCAGGCTCTGGTGGTGAGCAAGGTGAACGCCCTGCTGTACGACGTGCTTGGGCTTATCGTCGAGAAGCACAGCAACGCCCACGTCTGGCTTACGGGTACGGACGCGTCTGCCGACCGAGATGGACGGCGTGCGCTGGTGGACATCGTGAAGCGCAGCGTACCAGTGGCGTTGCGGGAGTCCTTCCAGCAGGAGCATGCCGCGCTTGCTTATCCCGCGAACGTTGACCCGCAGCCGATTTTGGCTCGGGAACAACGTTTGGTGCGGGATAACAAGGCGGCCGACTGGACACCCACTGAGGCCACCAGGAAGCTCAGCCTGTACAGCAGGCTTGACCCGGTGTTCTACGCCGCGGTCAAGGTGCGTTACCCCATGGTGACCGACCTCGCGTCGGTTTCCCTTGTGGCCTTGCGCTCTTTGGTCGTCGAGATTTACCAGGCATGGGCGCAGACGGACGTCGGGAAGGCCTTCCTGGCCAAGCCCGCAGGTGGTGACACGTCGGCCCTGCTCACCAGCAGCGAGCACCAGGCGCTGCTGGACAAGATCAACGAGCTGACCGCGCTGGTTCAGCAAAGGTACGAGGCGGCTCCGCCGGTGGTGCAGCGGCAGCAGGACCCGCCGCAGCGGCAGCACGGACAGCGCCGGCAGCAGCAGCAGCGCGGGCAGTCGCAGCGGGGCTTCCGCATGGGGGTCCAATCCCCACCGGCAGTGGGCTACGATCGCGACGAGCAGCGGGCTAAGCCGCTGTGTACCCGCTGCAAGAAGACTGGTAAGGATCTTTACCACTTCTACCGCGACTGCCCTCTTGGCGGTCGCCAACATTCCCCTACTTCCGCCGCGGCTTTCTGCGTACCCATCGACGAGGAGGATGCGGAGGGAGTCCATGCGCTAGCCATGTGTGCTCTCTTCCAGGAGGCGGCAGATGATGGTGCTGAGGCTTTTGCCCGCGCGGCGACGGCGTACGGTCCGCCAGCGGTGCTGTGCGGAGGTGTTGTGGGGGGCATCGACGTGTCGGCCTACGGCTTCTCCGTTGACGCGGTGACGCCGGTGGCGGGGACGTCCGGTGACGACATCCTGCAGCGGCTGGACGACCTCGCGGCGGAGGTCAACGCGGCGGTGGAGCCTAAGGTACATTACACTCACGCCTCTTTCCCGCCGCCTGGGGGCATTGCGACGCAGGCTTCGGCTCTGGTGTGTGACGCTGCAGGCGCAGGTATCACACCGGAGGAGCAGGTTCCGGCAGGTGGTGCGGCGGCATCGGCATCCGCCGTGCCGGCCCCTGCTATGCCTGTCTTGGAGAATGAAGAAGAACTCCTGGAGCTCTACGGCTACGGCCCGCCCGTGTCCCTTCAATCGACGCGGGTGACCACTACGGAGAAGTCGGGCGGTGAATTCGCGGGGGTTGTGGAGACTGTCAACCACGCCGCGGTTGCGCCGGTTGACTTGACCGGCTACGACACCGACGACTACGAGGATTTTGCGGACGGCAGCTTCGCCGTCAAGCCGCGGGCTCCGGCCATCACGGCCAATCATGCGTCGGAGCCCGCAGCCCACGTGCCTGAGTCTGGTGGTGCTTCCCGCACCTACGGATGTGGCAAGCCGCCATGGGGCTTCCCCGCACATGCGGGCCCGTGGGGGTTTCATTACTTTATCTCTCTCATTCTTTTCATCTCGATCATGGGTGTGGGAGCTGCCGCCTACACGGCGGCCAATGACATCGACTCTGTGCAGGTATCGGGTCGGGCTGCACCGCAGCCTGTGCTGTGCAGGGGGGATTTGTGCATCTACCCTGGTATATCCGAGCTGGACCCCGTCACTCTGGATGCAGTACTACACTCCCTGGGTGCTGCGACGGTGGCTCACCGGCCGCCTGACCCACTGGAGAGCGGTGCTGCAGGCTACCGCCGTGTACATTGTGGTGACGGTGCCCCTCTGGAGTTTGACCCCGAGTAGTTTCCCTTCTGGCTCTGGCAGTACACCACTCTGGTGGTGTGCTGAGATGTACTTTGACCTCAACGTGGTCTTCAAGTTGGTTTATGCTTTGCTTTGACATCTACAATCTTCAATCTGGTTTGCTTACACAGTGCCTTTCAGTTGTTTAGCGGGAGCTCCTTACCCGTAGGTTTCTGCACTTGTGCTAGCTAGAGGGTTTCAATTTGTGTATCAGAATAGCACAGTTGGATTAGCAGTTAGGTTTGTCACCCTAGCTCCTACCCTAACTTATCTTAACTTCTCTGACTTACCTGTCAGTCACCACCCACAGTGCTGGGGTGGTGTGCTGAAATCTGTATAGGCAGCCCTGACCGGGAGTCCCGGTGCAGGCCCCTATGACAGATTCCTAGGTAGCCAACACTGGACCGTGACTGATCCGTAAGCCTGTGCTGTGACACACCGAGTGTCACAGGTAGCTAGACTCGAGACCGTTCCGACTCCGTGACCGTTCCGGGTATATCTAGCTTAGGGTTTATTTCTTATACGAGTTTATCTATATTGGTTCACTGACTGTCTGATATCTTGAACCGGGATATTCCAGTATCCCGTACATTGCCAGCGTCATTGGCCGACCAGTGTCCTTTGATGCAGCACAAGCAGGCGCTTACGCACACCGATTGCGAGCGTATTGGAGCAACTTGTTCCAGAGCCACCAGTTTCGCTCCGTCATGAGCAAGGTGGTGAGACCAGAAGGACGAATCGTATCGTCAGTCATATGCAAGGGCTGGCATCCCAGGCCAGTGATAAGGACAGACCGCGCGCCTCACTGCGTGGTGAACGTGGTGGGAGAACCATTGAGGGCACTTCCCACCATCATGGCGACGCAAGGGTCAAGAGCGTTCAGAAGAGCGAGAATGGGCACCGTGGTGCGCAACCAGGACGATGAAGACGCCGAGGAAGAATCTCGAGAAGTGAACCTCGACGAAAAGGCGCGAGCCATGGGCTACAGCGCAAGTGAGCTACGCATGGCCGATGGCCTGAACGACGTAGAATTGGCAAGCATTCTGGGCCTGGCCATGGATCGCAGGGCAATGGAGCTGCTGATGGCGGTCGCAGAAGCGAGCAGGAAGGGGCTCCCTCACAGCGAGGAATCCCCAGAGGCAGATAATTCCCCAGGACAGCCCATCGTTGTAGACAACAACTGGGCAGACCACGAGAGGTCGGACCTTCAGCAGAGGCAAGCTTTGCTGGCGGAATGGGTTGAGAATTCGAATGCATATACCCAGCAGGTGGCGAAGACGATGACCCACCGTGACTGGGAGGAGAAGCTGCGGGTAATGTGCTCGCAAGGGCAGAAAGGTGCAGAAGGAATTGGGGCCCAGCGACAGAAGGCTGGAACCAAGAAGAAGAAGAAGAAAGAGTGGCAGCTCTACACCATGGCGCAGTATCGTCAGAGGCATGAGAACCACTTCGTGAAGGAGGGCGCAACCCCAGCAGCGCGCGTGGATGTGCCTGCCTGGAGTCCGCCTGCCAAAGATTCAGAGATGAGACTCCCCAGGTTGGCGTGTACCACCAGATTCGAGGACCTGATGGCCAGCGTGGCCGCGCAGCAGGTAGACCGTGACAAGCATCGAGATGTACACGATGATGCATGGTGCCTCAGATGGTTGAAGTCCAATGGCAGAGCAAGGTTGCCCGAAGAGGAAGTTCGTCGAGTAAGGAGACGAGCAGCACGACATCGATGGGATGAGGCTACGGACGAGATCTACATGGTCACTCTGTCGGGCAAGGAGGTGAGAATACCTAAGCCTGCTGACCGTCTCGCGTTGGTTAAGGAATACCACTCCAGAACTGGACATTGGGGCATAAGACGGACGCAGCATCTTTTGTGGCAGCGCCATTGGTGGGCCGATTTGAAGAAAGACGTGGAGGCTGTGGTCACTCAGTGTGAGACCTGTCAACGTGTGAAGACTCATTATGCGACGAAGCGTTATCTGAGATCTTGGGATGAACAATCTAACCGAGGTGATCGCATGTTGATCCGAGGGAACCTCGTATAAATACATAGTATGAAGAGGTGCTAATTAGCCCCAATATCACCTGAGAGAGCGTCAGCGACCTCAGGTGATATTGGGGCTAATTAGCTCCTCTTCATGATATATTTGTGACACATCAGCCCTCGATTAATCGAAGGGATCATGTGAGAGCCACGTCATGAAATATGCTTTGCAACAATATTTCTCGACTCTGCCACGTCATCACAACTCGCGATATTGCTCAAATATTGCTTACAGTGCAGCGTCATCGGTGTGTCATCAGTGTCGACTGTCGATGTCATGTCATGTCATGACATGTCATCACAGTCTATCCTACCTCAGGCTGTTTTGTAACCGGCGCGTCAGCGCACGGTGATCTGTACCGTCGCGTCAGCGAACGGCGAAGCGAACGGTGAGGATCTCTACGATGATCGTCTGTCATCAACGCAGTCGATCGTCTTTTCAATCACGAGTCACATTATAAAATACTAGCCAATCGGAAACTCAAAAAACAGATTTTCAAGATCGTTCGAGTTTTCAGTCGTCTGTCATAGTAAAAAAGATACTGCCAATCAATGCCTAGAAAGCTGGATTTCTAAGATCGATGCTTCGAACTTCGAAATTAACCCAAAGGGGAGTTCTGATGCAATTTCAAGTTCATTTCTTGTTTGCATCTTCCCGTGCACCTCCTGCTGTGACCCTGTTGCTGTGACCCTGCCTGCTATGAATATCTTTGCGCATAATGTTTCTGCGACTGACGTTAAGTGTGCATGCATCGATATTTGTATGCACGACTAACTTTTTGCTCACATGCAGGATCAGTGCTCGACCGCATGATGACCTTCAACTACTCGACTCCTTTCCGCTTGTGTTCATCTTCGACCGACTCGACGCTCAACGCTCGCCTACGAGATCCTCGCTGCATCCTCGCATACCATTTTAGTTTCATATGCACTTTCGTTAGTGTGCCCCTCATGTCACTGTACGTTTTCAGATGACTCGTGTATTTTCCCTAATTCCCCGATCCCCCCCGCCATATGCCCCTTGTGCCATCCGCGTATGCCCCCTTGTGACACACGCGCCCAGTGTGTTTGTTGCTCAACTGGTGTGCTGCATTTTGTATGCACTCGCTTACGTGTGTGTATCGCATTCGTTTGTTTTCATCTTGTATGTTTTCGTTCCGACGTCTTGTGTGGGATCCGGGGGCTTTGGTTTTTCTCGCCCATCACCGCGTACCGCGGAGATCCCGGCCATGCTTTTGCCGTGTATGTTCTGTTTGCATAATGTATTTGTCTGACACGCATTAGAACATTTTTAGGCAGAGCACAGCACAACATTTCGCAGGCGTTGTCGGCTTTGACCTAATTTCGGGTCAAAGTCGTCAATGCCACGTGTTCAGGGCTGGGTCACAGGGCATTGGCATTTTCCCAATTTCGGAATATTTCATTTGAATATTGGGGCTGTATGGCCCCAATATTCTGAATATTGGTGCTGATCAGCACCAATATTCAATGAAATCTTCCGAACATTGGGAACACGTCAATGCACTTGACCAATCCAGTTCTGAACACGTGGCCGCCTTACTTCCACATCAGCATTTTATCATTAATATAGCTCAGAATTGCTGCCTGCGTGGCACGTTTTCATTGGTCCAAACTCGATGTGTCATAAATATAAACATTAATTAATTGCCAACCGTTAGTGTTGAGCTCCAAACCCCACAATCGTTGATATGCATATGATGATATCAGATATCGGAGAGATGCAACACACAAGTTGTGTGTGAGTGAGTAGTTGCAACACAAAATGTAGATGCCTATGCATGATATCACATACTGTACTATCCAGAAGAAGCAGAAGTTGAATGCCGTGTTCATTTTCCTGCTGAAGGATAGCAGAGCCCCCAAAATACGAAACGAGATTAAGGGCACCACAAAAGTGATCTCTCAGTCCGTTCAGAGATGATTGAGTGGTAGTGCAACCGGTTGATAGGCTGCAGTTCGAGGAGTGGAGAGCACCTATGTAATTCCGTGCTTATTGCCCAGGACAATATACGTGTCTGTTTTCAGTCAGATGACGGCTCACCGCTCGATATTCCTCTATCCTTCGATTAAGCCATGTTAATTACATGTTGAACCTTCACCGAAACGTAATGACATAGCTGCGGCTCAGGCTTACCCCGCGCGAGTTTGTGCGAAGTTCATCAATGGGTCCAAACTCACCAGACGGGGTCACGTGGGACCGGGAGGGCCCACGCCATCTGATTGCTCTGAGAAGAGTTCTCCAGGGCTTTCAGGGCGAAGATTCCCCCGAGAAAACCTCTTTCACCTTTGTGGGAGAGGCTGACCAAGACGAGCTCGTTGCCTCCCCGACTTCCTCTCGCGCCTCCCAGGAGCGAGTGTCCGCTTTTCAGGAGGAAAGCTCTACTGCACAGGATGAGCACGAGCACCAAGTGCGTCGCCCATCGCCTTTGCGAATCACCTTGAAGAGACCCTGTGTTGGGACCCAACGCTTGCGCTCCCCCGGTGGTGATGCGCGTGGAAAATTTAGAAATCATCTGGGTTGTACCACCGTGGATGTGTCTCCTTCTGGCTCTCCATGCCGTGAGGTCTAATGCAGATTCGCCGGTCAGCGAGCTTTGCCGACTTGTTGAGCCGGGCCGAAAGCACCAGAGAGAAATCGTGTATGTAAGCAGACCGATTTTTCAGCCACTGCGTCTCTTTTTCGCGTCTCCAGTTTGACCGTTGCTGGTGGGACTTCCCAAAGTTTGACGAAACACCGCCTGCAGTCCGAGTCGTACGTGCTGAGACTCCCACCAAAGCGTGAAGATGTCCAAGCATTACGTCGCCTACATGTGTCATTTTATGCTATTATGTCCCTCATCACGCGGTCATGCACATTGCTTCGGGCACGCATGGATTGCAACATTATTTATAGAGATATGTATAACTTCTTGCCCATCGCTGTAGCTGCATCGCTTCGATCAGGGCAGTATCTCCTCGCGCGCGAAGACGGGGATCGCCTGTTATGGTCGCTCTCACTCTCAAGATTGCAAAATTTAGATAGAGAATGGAAGCTAACTAGGTGCACATCCCATTCATCCGTCTTCGCTTCTGCTTCTATCAATAAGTGTGGGAGCAGACCGAGGATGGACGCTCCCTAAATCTCAACGGAACCCTTTTGTATCGGGCAGGCGAGGCCTCAAGCGAGTACGCCAGCTCGTCGTCCGACAAAAGGCATATCAACGGTCGCGCGGCCCGCTTCTTCAACGCTGAAACCCCTAGTGAGCTCGCAAGGTTCAGAGGCGCTACCGATTGGGCCGGAGTTGGGCGCTTCTTCGTCAACCATCGACCTGCGCCGAGAGTCGCAGGTGCGCCACCAGACGCTGAAGACAAAGGCACGTCAGCTTCCCAAGAAACGCTTCTGTGCCCTATCATCCCTTCGATGGTGCCGCCACGTCAGCTTCTCAAGAAACGCTCCTCTGCCCTTTCATCCCTTCGAGGAGGCTGCCACCTTCTCTGCCTCACGGGAGGCGACGCATGGAGCGGTGTGAGAGGAAGTGCTGTCCCCCTGAGCCGCCAGACTGAAAGCTCCGTGGTTAGGGTTAGGGCTTGAGGGCGAACAACGTTAACCTGATTTTGCCACCCTGCTGAATTCCTCCCCATGCCAGGCTATAGCTCGCAGAGAAGAGCAATGGCCCCCGCAGGAGGGCGCCTTCAAAGCGAACCTGGGGCAGCTCCAGGAAGCGGGGAGCCGGGAGGTGAGCACCCGCACCTTCGCGGCAGCCTTCATCCCCCGCCTGGATGCTGGCGTGTCAGGAGAGGCGTAGTGCAGTGCATAGCGGGCCTGACCCTCGAGCTATGGGATTTCACGTGAGGCAGGCGTCTTCATCCTTACGAATGGGGGACGCAGCGACAACCTTTTGCAAAATTTTGCAGGCAACATTGATACGCAGCGGGGAGTGTTGTGAGAGCTGCAGGGGGACGAGAGGGCATGCGAGGACGTCGTACAGGCCCAGGATGAAGAGGCACCGCAGCGGGTCAGGCAGCAACAGGCGCGCAGGGCAGACCTCCCGCCTGAGGCAACACAACAAAGGGAGGAGGGCGCGGATCTGAGGGACGAGCTGAAGCGTGTGACAGCGCAGCTGGCACTTAGGGACAGCCAGATGACAGAGATGGCTGAAGGGCTACAGAATAAAGTCCTGCAACTTCGGGAACGAGAGGCACAGGTAATAGCATCGTACGTGGATTCGTTGTTGTTCTGGGTGTACCCCTCTTCTGCGAACGCCGCGTTCAAGTTAGGGTTCTCGAGTCCGGGAAGGCGCGCCCAACGCTGCATCAAAGGGTGGCCAGCAGGGGGTGGAGTGAGAGGCGGAAGTGGCAGCCACACGCCATCAGCTCCCCTGTTTACGATTGAGTTAAGGCGCACTCTGTTTTAAGGTTGTCAAAAACCTGCGCAACTGCCTCGCACAGGCAATATACCCAGCTGATTTCCTGCCCCGCATTTCGACGGATGTACATAAAGCTATCACGTTGCAGCGTGGCGATAATTCGTCCGAATCTATGCTCACTGATGTGTGCGGTTGAGACTTTCGGATCGCATTCAGTCTCGAGAGCCCTCAAACCCTAAAACCTAAAACCTAAAACCTAAAAACCCGTACTGCCCGCGCAAGCAAATTCACGGTCAGGTATGACTTCGTGGGGGGGCCATGCAGACGGCGGAGCTCACAACAAAGCTGGCGGATCGAGACCGGCTGCTGGCAGAGCGCGACCGAAAGCTGGCCGGGGTGCAAGAGCACACCCAACAGGCGGTCACCAGGGCGCTCCAAGCGGCTGCGGCGGAGCGGGCGAGGGAGAGCAAGCCGGAGACGGAGATGCGGGCGCACATCGCGGAGCTCGAGGGCAAGCTGGAGCAGCTGCAGATGATGTACTCGGAGCGCTCCCGGCAGCTGAAGGAGAGCAACATGCACCAGGTGCAGCAGGAGGAGGACCTGGACGTCGTGCGGCGGCAGCTAGGGGTGACGCAGCGGCGGCTGGAGATCCAGGAGGATCTCCTGCAGCAGATCCAGCCCGAGCTGGAAGGCAAGCAGCAGGAGGTGTCCCAGCTGGAAGCGAGGCTCAAGCAGCACAATCAGCAGATGAGCGAGCAGCGGGCGGAGCTCGAGAAGCGGCGCCAGCAGCAGGAGGCGCAGAAGGTGCAGCTGGAGTACCAGGACGAGCTGCTCCGCGGCCAGCGGGCGGAGCTGGAAGGCAAGCGGGAGGAGTTAGGCCGGCAGGAGGCGCGGCTGGGGCACCAGGACGGCCTGCTGGAGGCGCTGCGGTTCGATCACGAGAGCCAGCAGCGGCTGCTTGGGGAGCAGGAGGCCGAGGTGGGGGGGCATCGCGAGCAAATGTCGCGCCAGGCGCTCGAGCTGGAGAGGTGGCAGGGCAGATGTGAGGAGAATGAGGCGCGGCTGCAGCAGCAGAGCCAGCTGGCGGAGGCTCGGGAGGCCGAGCTGCAGCAGAAGCAGCAAGCGCTGATGGCAGAGCTGGAGAAAGCTGTGGAGAAGGACGTGGCTCTGGCTAACCAGAGACGGCAGGTTGGGGCGCTGGAGGCTCAGCTCGCCGGTCACAAGGACCAGGTGGCGGGCGTGGCCGCGGAGCTCACCACGGCCAGGATGGACTCGGCCGCCCGGGAGAGGACCTGGACAGCGGCGCAGGCGCACTCCGCTCAGAAGTTCAAGGCGCAACTCGAGGGTATCACCAGGGAGTTGCAGACACAGCAAGCTCAGGTCGCGCCTCGGCCTGCCGCTGTATCAAGCAAGCGCAGTGCCAGTGCGAGAGAGACAGAGCGAGAGAGAGAGGGTGTGTGTGTGCCGCTTGAACTGAGCTCTCTGCTGGATGAGTGCTTCCGCAGCTTGTTGCCCAACTCCCGTTTTGCCATCGGCGATGTCTGAGGTCCGGAGTGTCAAGCAAGCCTCGTGAGTGCTGCCTACCCAAGTGATACTCGTGAATGCTGTCTCCTCCCGCGGCGGCACTCAGCACCTTGATAGGCGCCCCTTGTAGTCCATCAGCTGGGCTCTTGTAGCGAGGGCCGATTGCAGGAAGGAACATGAATGCTCCGCAGAGAGAGAGCGCGTTTCATCAGCATGCCACTGCGTATCGCACTGAGCAGCTGCAGATAAGGGGACTTCAGGAGGTGGTCCAGGGACACCGGGTGCTGCCCAGGGCTGAGAGGCGGTGTCCACATGTTGGCCAGAGAGTGCTGCCCAGGGCTGAGAGGCGGTGTCCACATGTCGGTCAGAGAGTGCTGCTCAGGGCTGAGAGGCGGTGTCATGTCGGTCAGGGGAATTGCTTAGGGCTGAGGCGGTGTCCCACATGTCGGTCAGAGTGCTGCCCAGGGCTGAGGCGGTGTCCACATGACCGAGTGCTGCCCAGGGCTGAGATGCAGTGTCCACATGTCGGTCAGAGAGTGCTGCCCAGGGCTGAGAGGCGGTGTCCACATGTCGGCCAGAGAGTGCTGCCCAGGGCTGAGAGGCGGTGTCCACATGTCGGTCAGAGAGTGCTGCTCAGGGCTGAGAGGCGGTGTCCACGTGCAGGCCAGAGAACGGAGTGGGGAAGCGGAGAACCGCCACGTGGCAGCCCAGGAGTCCGCGGCGGCGGAGCGCAAGAAGCGGCAAGCGGCGGAGCAGATGGCCGATGCGCTGCAAACAGATGTCAAGCAGCTGCGGGCAGAGGGCGAGGCGATGCGGAGGAAGCTGATGCAGCGGGAGCATGAGGTGGAGGCTGTGAAGAGTCGGCTGGTGAGCTTCGCGCACGAGTCCGCAGCCATTGCAGAGAAGGAGCTCGAGGAGCGCGACGCTGAGGTGACTGCTGCATTGGAGGCAATGCAGCAGTCTGAGGCGGACGCGGCGCAAGCCAAGGCCCAGCTGGCGGCAGGGGGATTCCAGGCGCTTGAGCTGGAGAGCATGAGAGCTGAGCTGGAGGCGGCACATGCACTTGCAGTTGAACCGAAGGATGAGTGGATGCGCTTGGGCGCAAGTATCGGGGGTCAAGCGGCTGAGGCTGAGGGTATGGGAGGCACCATGGCAGCAGCAAAAGCCAAGGCGGAGGCGCAAGCGGAGGGGCATGAGAAGGCGGAGGCGATGGTGCAGGTTGCCGAGGCTTCGCTGAACGTGAAGCAGCGACAACTGAAGAAGCTGGAGACGCAAATGGCGGAGGTGCAGGCTGACGCGCACGCGATGCGTGATGAAACCGGCGGTCATCAGGAAAGAGCAGAGGCCCACGTGGCAGCCATCGAGCGGCTAGAGGAGCAGTGTGCCGACGCGGAGAGTGCAGAGACTGAGCTGGTGCATGCACAGGCTGCTGAGGTGGCGGACGTGAAGGCGCAGCTGGTGGCCGTGGAGGCGCAGGCTGCTGAGGTGGAGGACGTGAAGGCAGAGCTGGCGGCGGTAGAGGCGCAGGCTGCTGAGGTTCAGGCTGTGAGCAGAGCTGGCATCCGGCTGAGGCGCAGGCTGCTGGTGGAGCTGTAAAGGCAGAGCTGGCGGTGGCGGAGGCGCAGGCTGCTGAGGTGGAGGACGATGCAGGTGCAGCTGAAAGGCATTGGCAGAGGCGCAGGCTGCTGAAGTGGAGAGCTGTGAAGGCACAGCTGGCGATAGCGGCGCAGGCTGCCGAGGTGGAGGGCGTGGCGCTTTTATCGTGACGGAGGCGCAGGCTGCTGAGGTGGAAACAGCGAAGGCAGATCTTTTATCGGCGGAGGCGCAGGCTGCTGGTGGAACAAATGAAGCGCAGCTTGTATTGGCAGGGCGCAGGCTGCTGAGGTGCAGAGGGTGTAAAGGTAGAGCTGGCGGCGGAGGCGCAGGCTGCTGAGGGCGGAGGATGTGATGGTAGGGCTGGCATCGGCGGAGGCTGGAGGCTGGGGCTGCTGAGGTGGAGGAAGGCTGTGGAGGTAGGGTTGGTGATGGCGAATGCACGGGCTGCTGAGGTGGAGGATGTAGTGACTTTGCTGGCCCCAGCACAGGCACGTGCAGCCGAGGTGGAGGATGTGATGACTCAGCTGGCCCCAGCACAGGCACGTGCAGCCGAGGTGGAGGATGTGATGACTCAGCTGGCCCCAGCACAGGCACGTGCAGCCGAGGTGGAGGGATGATGACTCAGCTAAGCTGAACACAGGCACGTGCAGCCGAGGTGGAGGAATGTGATGACTCAGCTGGCCCCAGCACAGGCACGTGCAGCCGAGGTGGAGGATGTGATGACTCAGCTGGCCCCAGCACAGAGCTGCGTGCAGCGAGGTGGAGGATGTGATGACTCAGCTGGCCCCAGCACAGGCACGTGCAGCCATGGTGGAGGATGTGATGACTCAGCTGGCCCCAGCACAGGCACGTGCAGCCTGAGGTGGAGAATGTGATGACTCAGCTGGCCCCAGCACAGGCACGTGCAGCCGAGGTGGAGGATGTGATGACTCAGCTGGCCCCAGCACAAGTACCTGCAGCTGAGGTGGAGGATGTGATGGTTAAAGTAAACCCGGGAGATGTGGAGCCCCTGGCACCAGAACCGATACTTGTGGCTGAGGAGGAGGAGGTAATGGGTGAAGCGGCGGAGGTGAAGTCTGAGCTGATGGCACCACATGCACATGCTGCAGAGGTGGCGCAACTGGAGGCGGTGTTAGCGACTGCATTGGCCGATTTATCAGAGGCACGGTATGACAACGTTCAAATGGAAGCCAAGGCGGAGGAGCAAGCGGAGGAGCATGAGAAGGCGGAGGCACTGGTGCAGGTTGCCGAGGCCTCGCTGAACGTGAAGCAGCGACAACTGAAGAAGCTGGAGACGCAAATGGCGGAGGTGCAGGCTGACGCGCACGCGATGCGTGATGAAACCGGCGGTCATCAGGAAAGAGCAGAGGCCCACGTGGCAGCCATCGAGCGGCTAGAGGAGCAGTGTGCCGACGCGGAGAGTGCGGAGACTGAGCTGGTGAATGCAAAGGTTGCTGAGGTGGCGGACGTGAAGGCGCAGCTGGTGGCCGTGGAGGCGCAGGTTGCTAAGGTGGAGGACGTGAAGGCACAGCTGGCAGCGGCGGATGCACAGCTGGCGATAGCGGAGGTGCAGGCTGCTGAGGTGGAGGCTGTGAAGGCACAGCTGGCGATGGCGGAGGCGCAGGCTGCTGAGGTGGAGGCTGTGAAGAGTCGGCTGGTGAGCTTCGCGCACGAGTCCGCAGCCATTGCAGAGAAGGAGCTCGAGGAGCGCGACGCTGAGGTGACTGCTGCATTGGAGGCAATGCAGCAGTCTGAGGCGGACGCGGCGCAAGCCAAGGCCCAGCTGGCGGCAGGGGGATTCCAGGCGCTTGAGCTGGAGAGCATGAGAGCTGAGCTGGAGGCGGCACATGCACTTGCAGTTGAACCGAAGGATGAGTGGATGCGCTTGGGCGCAAGTATCGGGGGTCAAGCGGCTGAGGCTGAGGGTATGGGAGGCACCATGGCAGCAGCAAAAGCCAAGGCGGAGGCGCAAGCGGAGGGGCATGAGAAGGCGGAGGCGATGGTGCAGGTTGCCGAGGCTTCGCTGAACGTGAAGCAGCGACAACTGAAGAAGCTGGAGACGCAAATGGCGGAGGTGCAGGCTGACGCGCACGCGATGCGTGATGAAATCGGCGGTCATCAGGAAAGAGCAGAGGCCCACGTGGCAGCCATCGAGCGGCTAGAGGAGCAGTGTGCCGACGCGGAGAGTGCGGAGACTGAGCTGGTGCATGCACAGGCTGCTGAGATGGCGGACGTGAAGGCGCAGCTGGCGGCGGAGGCGCAGGCTGCTGAGGTGGAGGCCGTGAAGGCAGAGCTGGCGGCGGTAGAGGCGCAGGCTGCTGAGGTGGAGGACGTGAAGATACAGCTGGCGGTGGCGGAGGCGCAGGCTGCTGAGGTGCAGGCTGTGAAGGCACAGCTGGCGGCGGCGGATGCGCAGCTGGCGATAGCGGAGGCGCAGGCTGCTGAGGTGGAGGACGTGAAGTTACAGCTGGCAGCAGTGAGGGCGCAGGCTGCTGAGGTGGAGGACGTGAAGGCACAGCTGGCGGCAGCAGAGAGGCTCCAGACGCAGCTGCGGGCATCGGAGCAGGAAGTCGTCAAGCTGGAAGGGCAGAACGCACACCTGATAGCCGCGGCAGCACCGAGAGATGCGGAGCTGGCGGACTGTAGGGCGGCGCTCGCAGCGGTGGAAGCGGATCTTGTCGAGGGGGGACGCAAGGAGTCACAACTGATGACGGACGTCGCAGAGCGCGGCGCGGAGGTGCGGGACTTAGAGGGAAGGCTTGCTGCGTCAGAGGAGCAGGTGGCAAAGATGGATAAGCAGATGGCTCAGGCGGTGAGCGCAGCCGAGGAGCGTGCGCAGCACCTCGAGGATGTGCAGACGCAGCTCGAAGCTGCGGAGTTGGAGTGTGAAAGAGCGTGGCTGGCGGCGGCGGAAGAGCAAGCCGTTGAGGTGGAGAACATGAGGGCACGCGTGGAGACTGTGGAGGCCGAGGCACGCGACGTACAGAGCACGAATGCGCGCCTCGTGGCAGAGGCTCGAGCTCAGGCTACAGAGAACCGGAGTCTCCAGGGGCAGCTGGCAGCCTCGGAGGAGCAGGGTGCTACGGAGGTGGAGAGTATAGGCGCCAAGCTAGCGGCTGTGGAAGAAAAGGCTGCTGCAGAGGTGGCGTATCTGAGGGCCCAGCTGGCAGCTTCGGAGGAGCAGGGTGCTGAGGAGGTGGCAGATCTGAGGGCCCAGCTGGCGGCTGCAGAGCAGCAGGGTGCTGCAGAGGTGGTGGCAGATCTGAGGCCCAACAAGGCTTGCAGGAGTTGGGTGGATCTACAGAGGTAGCGGATCTGAGGACCCAGCTGGCGGCTGCAGAGAGCAGGGTACATGCAGGTAAAGTGGCTGATCTGAGACCCAGCTGGCGGCTGCGTGAAGAGCAGGGATCTAAGGAGGCGGATCTGAGCCCAGCTGGCAGCTTCGGAGGAGCAGGGTGGTGCGGAGCTGGCGGATCTGAGGGCCCAGCTGGCGGCTGCGGAGGAGCAGGGTGCTGCAGAGATGGCGGATCTGAGGGCCCAGCTGGCGGCCTCAGAGGAGCAGGGAGTAGTGGAGGTGGCGGACTTGACGGCCCAGCTAATATACTCTGAAGCGGTGGCTACTGCTGAGCTGGCGGATTTGAATACTAAATTCTCGGAAGCTTGCGAGCAGAGTGATGAGGAGGTGGCGGATCTGAGGGCCCAGCTGGCGGTTGCGGAGGACCAGGGTGCTGCGGAGGTGGCGGATCTGAGGGCCCAGCTGGCGGCCTCAGAGGAGCAGGATATTGCAGAGGTGGCGGATATGAGGGCCCAGCTGGCGGCTGCGGAGGAGCAGGGTGCTGCAGAGATGGCGGATCTGAGGGCCCAGCTGGTGGCCTCAGAGGAGCAGGGAGCTGCAGATGTGGCGGATATGACGGTCCAGCTAATATACTCCGAAGCGGTGGGTATTGCTGAGCTAGCGGATCTGAATACTAAATTTTCGGAAGCTTACGAGCAGAGTGGTGCAGAGGTGGCGGATCTGAGGGCCCAGCTGGCAGCTTCGGAGGAGCAGGGTGGTGCAGAGGTGGCAGATCTGAGGGCCCAGCTGGCGGCCTCGGGAGGAGCAGGGTACTGCGGGAGGTGGCGGATCTGAGGCCCAGCTGGCGCCGCAGAGGAGCAGGGTGCTTCGGAGGTGGCGGATTCGAGTGGCCCAGCTGGCGGCTGCAGAGGAGCAGGAGCTGCGGAGGTGGCGGATCTGAGGGTTCAGCTGGCGGCTTCGGAGTGAGCAGGGATCTAAGGACATGGCGGATCTGAGTGCCCAGCTGGCAGCTTCGGAGGAGCAGGGAGCTGCAGAGCTGGCGGATCTGAGGGCCCAGCTGGCGGCTGCAGAGGGGCAGGGAGCTGCGGAGGTGGCGGGATTCATGTCCTAGCTGGCGGCTTCGGGAGGAGCAGCAGGGATCTAAGGACATGGCGGATCTGGAGGCCCAGCTGGCAGATCTGGAGGGAGCAGGGTGGTGCGTGAGCTGGCGGATCTCGGGAGGCCCAGCTGGCGGCCTCGGAGTGAGCAGGGTACTGCGGAGGTGGCGGATTTGAGTAGGGCCCAGCTGGCGGCTGCAGAGGATCAGGAGCTGCAGAGGTGTGGCGGATCTAAGGTCCCAGCTGGCGGCTGCGGGAGGAGCAGGGATCTAAGGACATGGTGGATCTGGAGGCCCAGCTACGCTTCGGGAAGCGCAGGGACTCAATGGCGTGGCAGATCTGAAGGCCCAGCTAGTAGCTGCAGAGGGGCGTGGCGCCTGCAGTGGTGGCAGATCTCGAGGCTCCAGCGGCGTCTCAAAGCTGCAGATCGTGGAGGCATGGATCTGAGGGTTCAGCTGCGCCTTTGGAGGAGGAGCAGGGATCTAAGGTGGTGGCGGTTCTGAGGGCCCAGCTGGCAGATTCGGAGGAGAAGGGTGGTGCGGAGCTGGCGGATCTGAGGGCCCAGCTGGCGGCTTCGGAAGCGCAGGGAGCTGCAGAGGTGCCGGATATGACGGTCCAGCTAATATACTCCGAAGTGGTGGCTTTTGCTGAGCTGGCGGATCTGAATACCAAATTCTCGGAAGCTT
The DNA here is from genome assembly GCA_001247695.2 of Cymbomonas tetramitiformis. Lineage (NCBI taxonomy): Eukaryota > Viridiplantae > Chlorophyta > Pyramimonadophyceae > Pyramimonadales > Pyramimonadaceae > Cymbomonas > Cymbomonas tetramitiformis. The sequence continues at coordinate 20,968 of LGRX02035571.1, read as the reverse complement.
ACGAGCAGAGTGATGAGGAGGTGGCGGATCTGAGGGCCCAGCTGGCGGCTGCAGAGGAGCAGGGTGCTGCAGAGATGGCGGATCTGAGGTCCCAGCTGGCGGCCTCAGAGGAGCAGGGAGCTGCAGAGGTGGCGGATATGACGGTCCAGCTAATATACTCCGAAGTGGTGGCTTTTGCTGAGCTGGCGGATCTGAATACCAAATTTTCGGAAGCTTACGAGCAGGGAGGTGCGGAGGTTGCGGATCTGAGGGCCCAGCTGGCGGCTGCAGAGGAGCAGGGTGCTGCGGAGGTGGCGGATCTAAGGTCCCAGCTGGTGGATGCAGAGGGGCAGGGGCTGCGGAGGTGGGCGGATCTGAGGTCCCAGCTGGCGGCTGCTTCGGAGGAGCAGAGTTGCTGCGGGAGGTGGCGGATCTGAGGGTTCAGCTGGCAGCTTTGGAGGAGCAGGGATCTAAGGACATGGCGGATCTGAGGGCCCTGCTGCAGTTGCGGAGGAGCAGGGAGCTGCGGAGGTGGCAGATCTGAGGCCCAGCTGGGTCAGGAGGAGCAGGGTGGTGCGGAGCTGGCGGATCTGAGGGCCCAGCTGGCGGCTGCAGAGGAACAGGGAGCTGCAGAGGTGGCGGATCTGACAGCCCAGCTGGTGGCTTCGGAAGAGCAGGGATCTAAGGGCGTGGCAGATCTGAAGGCCCAGCTAGTAGCTGCAGAGGGCAGGGTGCTGCAGAGGTGAATCTGAGGCCCAGCTAGACCTCGGATGAGCAGGGTACTGCGGAGGTGGCAGATCTGAGGGGCCCAGCTGGCGGCCTCAGATCTGCGGGATCTAAGGACGTGGCGGACCTTAGGGCCCAGCTGGCGGCCTCGGAGGGCGAGGGATCTGCGGAGGTGGCGGATCTGAGGTTCAGCTGGCAGCTTTGGAGGAGCAGGGATCTAAGGTGGTGGCGGTTCTGAGGGCCCAGCTGGCAGATTCGGAGGAGCAGGGTGGTGCGGAGATGGCGGATCTGAGAGCGCAGCTGGTGGCCTCAGAGGGGCAGGGTGCTGCGGAGGTGGCAGATCTGAGGGCCCAGCTAATATACACCGACGCGGTGGCTACTGCTAGGCTGGCGGATTTGAATACTAAATTCTCGGAAGCTTGCGAGCAGAGTGATGAGGAGGTGGCGGATCTGAGGGCCCAGCTGGCGGCTGCAGAGGAGCAGGGTGCTGCGGAGGTGGTGGATCTGAAGGCCCAGCTGGCAGCTGCAGAGGCAGGGTGCTTCGGAGGTGGCGGATCTGAGGGCCCAGCTGGCGGCTGCAGAGGATCAGGGAGCTGCAGAGGTGGTGGATCTGAGGTCCCAGCTGGCGGCTTCGGAGGAGCAGGGATCTAAGGACGTGACGGATCTGAGTGCCCAGCTGGCGGCCTCGGAGGAGCAGGGTGGTGCGGAGGTGGCGGATCTCAGGGCCCAGCTGGCGGCTTCGGAAGCGCAGGGATCTGTGGGGGTGGCGGACCTTAGGGCCCAGCTGATATATTCCGATGCGTTGGCTACTGCTGAGCTGGCGAATCTGAATAATAAATTTTCGGAAGCTAACGAGTATGCTGGTGCGGAGGTGGCAAATTTGAGGGCCCAGCTGGCGGCTGCAGAGGAGCAGGGCGCTGCTGAAGTGGCGGATCTGAGGGCCCAGCTGGCGGCTTCGGAAGAGCAGGGTGCTGGAGAGGTGGCGGATCTCACGGCCCAGCTAATATATTCCGATGCGGTGGCTACTGCTGAGCTGGCGGATCTGAATATTAAAATCTCGGAAGCTAACGAACAGGATGGTTCGGAGGTGGCGGATCTGAAGGCCCAGCTGGCGGCTGCAGAGCAGCAGGGAGCTGCAGAGGTGGCAGATCTGAGGGCCCAGCTGGCGGCTTCGGAGGAGCTTGCTGCTGACGAGATGGAACATATCCGCACCAAGCTGGCGGCTGCAGAGCAGCATGGTGCTCAGGAGGTGAAGACCGTGATGGCGCGGCTGAGAGAAGCTACCGAGCAGGGTGCTGCGGAGGTGGCGGATCTGGTAGCAGAATTGTCGGAAGCAAAAGAGCAGGGTGCTGCGAAGGTGGCGGATCTGGTAGCAGAATTGTCGGAAGCAAAAGAGCAGGGTGCTGCTGAAGTGGCAAATCTGAGGTCCCAGCTGGCGGCTGCAGAGGAACAGGCTGTTGAGGAGGTAGCGGATCTGAGGGCCCAGCTGGCGGCTGCAGAGGAGCAGGGTGCTGCAGAGGTAGCGGATCTGAGGACCAGCTGGCGGCTGCAGAGAGCTGGGAGCTGCAGAAGTGGCGGATCTGAGGGCCCAGCTGGCGGCCTCAGAGGAGCAGGATATTGCAGAGGTGGCAGATCTGAGGGCCCAGCTGGCGGCCTCGGAGAAGCAGGGTGCTGCGGAGGTGGCAAATCTGACGGCCCAACTGGTGGTTTCAGGGAAGCAGGGAGCTGCGGAGGTGGCGGATCTGACAGCCCAGCTGGCGGCTTCGGAGGAGCGTGTTTTTGGCGAGGTGGAGAATGTGCGCGCCGAGCTGGCAGCTGTACAGAAGCAGGCAGAAGAGCAGGGCACTGGCGATCCCACGAATTCGGCGGTCGGGCGGGGAGATGCAGAGGCGCTCGCCGCTGACGAGGCGCAAAATCTGCGAGGCCGGCTGGCGGTGTCCGGACATGAGAGTGGCGGGAACGGTGCTGCCCAGGCAATAGCTGCAGTGGCCGGGCCTGAAGTTGAGTTAAGTGCGGCGCAGTTAGTGAGATTGACGGTGGTGGATGTCGCGATTAGGCCCGCCGCCGGGGGGACCGCGGACGGAGTTCAGGTGCAGCAGGAAATACTGAGCACGGCGCAGGAGATGCTGAGCGTTGCGCGGGAGATGGCGGAGCGTAGCCGCGGGCCGCCGCTGCTAGGTGTGGAGGATTGCGTCGATGCCGACTCCGCGCTCGACAGTGGAGGTACTCTGGATGGTGGATGGCTGGAGGAGAAACACGGCGATGCTGAGAACATCTGCTGGCTGCGGGACGTCGGGGGTGAGGAGGGGTTGGAGAGGGCGAAGCGGCGGGGGCGCGCGATCAGCGGCTTCGAGGGGCCCTCTCTGGAGCTCTGGGAGAGTGAAGCCCTGGTGGAGATGTTGCACAGCAACGCGGCGAGCGGGAACGAAAGGTCCGAAACCGAAGAGCGGCTTGTCGCGGCGATGCTGCAGGAAGCGAGGGGTGTGGGTCGGGATGTGGAGCTCGAGGGCTTGGGCGCGGAGGCGGCGATGCTGCAGGAGACGAGCGGTGGGGAGTGGAGCTGGGAATCGGAAGGGCGAGGAGAGAGTGAGCCGCTGTCACCGATGGTGGAAGCGGGAGGGGAGGTTATGAGATCCTGGTGCGCGGTGGCCGAGGGGAGAGCTCTGGAGGCGGAGCAGCGTGAGACGCAGGTGGCCCTTGGAGCCGCTGCGGTGGCCAATGAGGTGAAGGCCATGCACGCCGAGGTGGCGGTGGCAAGGGCGTTAGACGCCGAGGGTGGGAATACAGAAGCACAGTCTGTCCAGAAGGACACGGATCAACCTGCGCTTGCGGCAGCGCATGTGCAGACCGCAGCAGCACTCGAAAACTTGGTGTCTGCGGAAGAAAGTCATGCAGAGCTGACACATGCAGGGGCCGCTGGGACGCCGTTGGTGGCATCAGAGAAAAGGGAGCTCGAGGCGGAGGTGCCCCATTTGCGGGCCGCCGCGCATGGGGTGCTGCGGGCCCAGGGGGAGGAGGAGGGCAGGGCGCTGCTTCGGGCTGAGGCTCTGGAGGGGGAGGCGCGGCTGCAGGCAGAGCAGGAGAAACTGGTCGAGCAGGCACTTGAGCGGGTGCGGATGGCGAGCGCAACGGGGTTGGCGGCGCTGGAGGCGCACGTGGCACAGGGGGAGGCATCGGTGGTGGTGGCGCGGAAGAGGCTGCAGCAGCAGCGGGAGACGAATGAACAGCTGAAGCACCAAGAGGCGCGCCAGCTGGCGCAGGCGGACGCGCTGAGCTCGGAGCTGCAGGCGCGGCAGCAAGAGCTGATCGTTTCGGAACAGCAGCTGCGCGAGGCGCGAGCAAATGTGGGGTTCGCGGAGCAGCAGGCGAAACTTGAGCGAGAGCGTGGAGAGAAGTTCATGGCCGAGGCGGAGCAGGTGACCCCCTGGCCCGCCCCCCCTTTGTCTACGATGGCGGAGCAGTGGCGACGGTTACCTGGTCTCAGTAGGCTGCACCCAATATGCAGTACGGTTGAGCAAGTGCGGTGATGACGGGAAATGAAGAGTCATCATGCAAGTCACGAGGGGGGGCATCGAGCGTACTACAGCATTCGATCAAATATATATCCTAAGAATCTCTACATTGTTCGATCAAACGTAGACCTCGGGAGTCTCGACTTGCATCGTTCGATCGCACACAGACCTCGGGAATCACCACTTGACTCGTTGGATCAAACACAGACCTCGGGAGTCTCCACTTGTTGGACAGGGGCACATGATTGCGGGTTGATGCGCGGCTTGTTTGACGCCATCGGCGAGAAATGAAGCGTCTGTACTTCTAAGTATGGAAACTTCTAAGTATGGAAACTTCTAAGTATGGTCTTACATCTAAGAATGGAAAAGTTTATTATAAAAAACCTCTAGAAGCGAGCTTCTGCCACTGTAAAATGGCCACGGTGATTCGCATTTTGTTTACCATGGCAGTGGCCTCTTCTTCCTTATCCATAAGGTCATACGCATGGGGTATCTTCCAGTGGAAGATTATTGTGAGATACCCTATGCGTATGACCTTATGGATAAGGAAGAAGAGGCCACTGCCATGGTAAACAAAATGCGAATCACCGTGGCCACTTTACAGTGGCAGAAGCTTGCTTCTAGAGGTTTTCTATAATAAACTTTTCCATTCTTAGATGTAAGACCATACTTAGAAGTTTCCATACTTAGAAGTACAGATACAAGTACAGGGCCTCTGTACTTACAAGTATCGGGGAGTCTCTTGCGCCAAAAGTACGGTTCCAGGCCCCCCATGCATGGGGATAGGGAGCTCACCCAGCATGCGGTCGGCTGCCAGGTGGTGGCAGAGCTGAATGAGCGCCAGGCAGAGCTGGATGAGATGCAGCACGAGCTCGAGTGCGTCACGGGCAAGCTGCAGTCGGTGGAGCGCCAGGCCCACGGTGTGCACCTCGAGCTCGAGGCCAAGGCCGACGACCTCCGCACCATGCAGCAGCGCCTTCTCGAAGGCGAGGACCAGGAGCGCCAGCTGACTCTCGCTCAGCGCGAGCTCGCGGACAAGGCAGCCGAGCTGTGCTGCGTAGAGGCGGAGCTCACCTGCGTCACCACCAAGCTCCAAGAGAGGCAGCGCGAGGTAGCGACGGCACGTGCCGCAGCCTCCCCTGCGGCTGCCGCGGCCTCCCCGGGCTCCGTGCCGGGCCGCCACAGCACGTCCTGGCAGAAGCTGCGGCTGCTGAAGCTGCTGCTGCTGCAGCAGGGCGTCTACCACCTGCAGACGGATCTGGACGAATGGGAGGCCTTGCAGCGCCCCGTGCAAGGGGCCCTCGCACCACCATCATTCCCCACGCCTCACGAGACCTCAAGGAGTGGCAGAGAAGCGGTTGCAGCCGGTGGCGGCCCGCCGGCAAGAGGCTCCTCGCTGCGCACCATCTCCTGGTCCGCCATGCCCCCGGTCGCCGGGACAGTTGGAGCGCCGGACACCGGAGCTGCCCGCGGTGGCGCCGTGACATGTGGGGAGATGACGGCGCCGGGCGATGCGATGGTAATGCGAGGGCTCCGGGAGGAGGCGAACGACGGGGGCGCCGGCTGGGAAGGGGCGTGGGGGGAGTGGCAGGAGGCTCGCGTATGGGTGGAGGAGCTGGAGGCGGAGGTGGCGCTCCTGCGGCTCGAAGATGTGGAGCTCGCGGATGTGCTCGAGCGTGGCCGCAGCCACCTTCACTGCGTGAAGCCCCATGTGCGGCCGATTGTAGGGGGCGCAGAGGGGCTGCAGCAGCGACTCGGGGGGGGGACGGGTGGAGCACGGGGAGATGAGATGGGAGGCGCAGCTAGGGCCGAGGAGTGCGAGCCAGTGGTGGCGCAGGTGGCTGCGGTGCGGAGCCAAGGTGCGGAGGCAGCGCTGCAACGCCTGGCCAGGTGCCGGGTGGCGCTCACGCATGTGCGCGCGCAGCGGGAGCACTTGCTGGGGGCAGCGCAAGCGGCGATGGTGGCGCTGGACTGGCGCGTGTTTAGTCAGCCGGCAGAGGCCGGGCACCGGCGGCAGGAAGGTGGTGCCAGAAGCGCTGAGGAGGAGGCGCAGGTGTCGGCGACGTGGGCCCAGCTGCGCGCGGCCCGGCGCGGCTCGGGCAACGTGCGTCACACAACAACGCGGCTGCGGCAGGAGGTGTCAGCGCTGGCGCAGGCGCGGCTGAGCGTCCGCGACGAGCTGAACCGCGCGCAGGACAGCCTGCAGGACGCCATAGCCGAGTCCGCGGCGCAGCTCAAAAGGTCGCTGCAGGACAGAGGCGACGGCGAGTGCCCCGGCGGCGGGCCGCGGGAGCGGTGGCGGCGCGCAGTCGCTGCGATGGAACGCAACGCGATGAGCGGCCGCCTGAAGTCCGTGGAGTTCCGAGCACTCCAAGCAGCTCGGGAGGTGCAGGCTGGCTCTCCCTTCTCTGCCGCCCTTGTTGTCGGCCTGCCGCTCCCCTCTTTGCCCCCTGTCCCACTTTGCACCCATCGCAGCGCTGCCGCTGGCCATGCTCCGCCGTGCTCTACGCTCCGCCCGCCAACCTCCCCGCTGCCCTCCCCTTTGCGCCCTCTGTCAGAGTGCTGCTTTCCGCCCCCTTCTTCCCTCCACCTCGAGGCCTGATTGACTCCGGGTTGAAGAGCCCCGGACGACGTGTACTTTCGTAGAGCTCCGAGCGCCTCTCAGCGGGGAGCTGTGTGCGGTGATGGCGGCACGAGGTTTTGGCATGCATGCCTGGGTCCTTGGGGACGTGCGGGATTGAGTGTTCAGTGCGTGCTGAGTTGCCTGTTTTGCACCGTTGATGGCATGATATGCACGCGCTGGGGAGGAGGGGCGGAGGGGAGAAGCCAGCGGATGAAGCGGGGTTAGGAGCATTGGCCCTCGGGTTCTCAGGGCGGCCATCAGCCCTTCGATGGGAGCACAATCGATTTTGAAAAATGCGTGGTCGTTTCATCACACTCCTCTCTCCACCCCTTATCTCTCTCTCTCTCCCTCTCTGCCTTGCTCCTCCGTCCACCCCTTCTCGCTCTCTCTCTCTCTCTCTCTCTGCCTTGTTCCTCCTTCCACCCTTTATCTCTCTCTGCGCTGCTCCTCCGTCCACCTTCTCGCTCTCTCTCTCTCTCTGCCTTGCTCCTCTCTCCACCCCTTATCTTCCTCTCTCTCTCTCTGCCTTACTCCTCCCTCCACCCCCTTATCTCTCTCTCTCTATCCCTCTCTCACTGCCTTGCGCCTCCCTCCACCCCCTTCTCCCTCTCTCTCTGCCTTGCTCCTCCCTCCACCCCTTATCTCTCTCTCGCTCTCTCTCTCACTGCCTTGCTCCTCCCTCCACCCATTATCTCTCTCTCTCTCTCCGCCTTGCACCTCCCTCCACCCCTTCTCTCTCTCTCTCTCTCTCGCCCACCCCCCTTTGATTCTTTTTCTCCTCTTCCTTTTTTCCTTGGGTTTCTTTCCTTTTTAATCACCGGGGGGTGGGCTTCGGTTACGGGTGGCTCCTAGCCCCCGCGACTACGGACGCCCGGTACGACACTATTTATTGTTCATTTTTTTACTATTTATTAGTCATTTTTCATTATTTTATTAATTATTGTCGCCTGCTTTTTCTTTGGCTCTCGGATTGATTTTACAGCAGATTCCTTTCTCCCCCTTCCCCTTCCCCGCTCCTTTACTCCTATGTCATCTGCGGGATCGCACACACTCGCTCGATCGCTTCCTTTGTCGATCACACCTCCTCTCCCCGCCCACAATCATCCTGTTCCCTTTTTAATTTTCCTTGCCTCCTTTCATCTCCTCCTCGGTGCATTCTTTGTTCTGCATCCTCTCTTGTCCTGCCCTTTGATCACTCTGCTCACCGGTGCTTCCGCTCCACCTCGACGCCGCGCTCTCGCACTCCAACGCTCCGACGCGCCTCGCTCGTGCTCCTGCCTGTTTGCTTCGTGCCTGTTCCCAACTTGAACGGTACGCTCTTCACTCCCTTTTGCCCTCTCACACACACTGTCACTGCATGCACCCTAGGCATACGAACCGGCATATAGAGCACTGAGAGTCACAGCCCACAGTGCCACGGGGCCCGGGCAGCATGCACTCCTTCTTCCCCTCAATTCTCCCTGCCTGATTCTCTTTGCCCTCAATTCTCCCTGCCTGATTCTCTTTGCCCTACTCTCCCTGCTTGGTCCGTCAGGTCTCCTGCTTGATCCGTCATCGTCGGTCGGTTTAGAGCTTGGCGTTATGTCCGGGGAGCCTAGTGCGAGTTGGGAAACCTTGGTGATCACGTGCACCGTGCCTTGGTTTCCCCTGTAATTCTTTGTGGCTTTCACTCGTCTAGGTCCGAGCACCCCTGCTGGAGCCTCCGATCCCAGCACACTATTCACGGGGACGCACGGTGCAGTGTCGAGCGTCAGAATCGACTTCCCCAACCGGCTTTGGGCTTAAGGTCGCTGTCGTTCCCTTGTTCCTTGTCTCCCTGCCTTCCTTCCTGCCCTTAACTCCTCACCCTGCTTGATCCTGATCTGACTCTTCCCTTTCTCCCTGTTTTGATATTTGATCCTCTGGTTTTGATCATTGATCTTTGTGCTAGGTTAGGTGGGCGAGAGTCTCCCTCCTCCCCTCTCTCTTCGGCTTCTGACAGTCAGCGACGCCTCGGCACTCGTTGGCTGGTCCCTCTGCACGTGAGCCTGCATTTAGATATTCGAGGGTTTTTCGTTCACCCTCGTTTTTGCATTCTGCGCGAGGCGTACGGTTTCCATTCCTGATATTCGCATCGCACCCTGGTTGCCACCAACCTCTCACACACGCATCTCACACCTGCTTCTCTACCTTCATACATCGCGTTCACTTGCCTCTTGCTTCTTTGACCTGACCTGTTTTTCTTGTCTTCGCGCACCTTGCTTGATCCTTCCTGCTTACTCCCTGTCGCTTATCCTGCCTTTTGTTTGGCCTTCCTACTCTCTGCTCTTTCCTCCTTGCGCCTCCTCACCTCTCTTGCGCCTTCACCTTCCCTCACGCCCTCTCATCTCGCCTTCCCTCGCGCCCTCTCATTTCACCCTCTCCCTGACTTCTACCTCTCTTTCCTTTTCCCCACCTGACACCTTCCCTTCCCCCCTTGGCTCATGCGTTCTCTTCTTGTTTCATCACGCCTTGACTCTTCCCTTCCTCGCCTGTCGCGACCCTCTCGCTCCGTCGGTCTCCTCCTTTTCTCTCGCAGGTCGCTGACGGTTTATTTACCTTCGCCCCTTTCGCCACTGACTTCTCTCCCACGCGTCGCCTCCCATGGGATATCTTGTTTTATCCTCGCTCCCACGGCGTGTCGCACGCTCTCCCACGTCGCGCTCACTTTGCCTTCGCCCCTCGCATCTCGACTGCGTCTCCACCAGCTGCCACGGTCCCTTCGTCTCTTCCTCTCGCATCGCCTCGTTCTCGTGACCGGTTCCTTCGCCTTTTTGCTCGTTGTGCGCATCTCGCTTCTTCTCACACAGGTTCCCGACGCTGACTATCAGCTCTCAGCCTTTCTCCACGTCATCGCGACCCTCTTGCTCCATCGGGTTTCTTCTCTTTTTTCTCTCGCAGGTCGTTGACGGTTAGTTCGCTTTCGCCCCTTCACTGTCGGCTTCTCTTCCGTGGAACATCTCGTTTCTCCTCGCTCCCACGGCATGTCGCACGCTCTCCCATGTCGCGCTCACTTTGCTCTCGCCCCTCGCATTTCGACTGCGTCTCCACCAGCTGCAGCGGTCCCGTCGCCTCTTCCTTTCGCACCGCGTCGTTCTCGTGACTGGTCCCTTCGCCTTTTGCTCGTTGTGCACATCTCGCTCTTTCTCACACAGGTTCCTGACCCTGACTTTCAGCTCTCAGCCTTTCTCCACGTCATCGCGACCCTCTTGCTCCATCGGGTTTCTTCCTTTCTCTCTCGCAGGTCGTTGACGGTTAGTTCGCTTTCGCCCCTTCACTGTTGGCTTCTCTTCCGTGGAACATCTCGTTTCTTCTCGCTTCCACAGCATGTCGCACGCTCTCCCATGTCGCACTCACTTTGCTCTCGCCCCTCGCATCTCGACTGCGTCTCCACCAGCCGCAGCGGTCCCATCGCCTCTTCCTTTCGCATCGCGTCGTTCTCGTGACTGGTTCCTTCGCCTTTTGCTTGTTGTGCGCATCTCGCTCTTTCTCACACAGGTTCCCGACGCCGACTTTCAGCTCTCAGCCTTTCTCCACGTCATCGCGACCCTCTTGCTCCATCGGGTTTCTTCTTTTTTCTCTCGCAGGTCGTTGACGGTTAGTTCGCTTTCGCCCCTTCACCGTTGGCTTCTCTTCCGTGGAACATCTCGTTTCTCCTCGCTCCCACGGCATGTCGCACGCTCTCCCATGTCGCGCTCACTTTGCTTTCGCCCCTCGCATCTCGTCCGCGTCTCCACCAGCTGCAGCGGTCCCATCGCCTCTTCCTTTCGCATCGCGTCGTTCTCGTGACTGGTTCCTTCGCCTTTTGCTCGTTGTGCGCATCTCGCTCTTTCTCACACAGGTTCCTGACCCTGACTTTTGGCTCTCAGCCCCCTCTCCGACGGCTCCTTTGCCTTCATCTCACTTCCAGGTTTGCCGGCTTCGACTTCCTTCTCTCCCATCTCGCTTGACTCACACCTGCTTGCTTTGACTACGGCTCACATGGCGCATCTCGCCTCGTCCCTTTCGGGCCTCCGACCCTGACTTCCGGCTTGCGACCGCTACTCGGCGACTCGTCCCACTCCTTTCCTCCTTTCCTTTTGTACCTTTACCCTTCTCTTCCCTTTTCACACTTTGCTTGAGTTCTTGCTTCCACACCGGCTCGCCTGGCACATCTCATCTCGCCGCAGGCTCTTGACCCTGACCTCGCACCCTTGACCCCGGACTTTTGACCCCTCCTCCGAGTGTTTTTTTATCTCTACCCCCTCTCCTTTCTTCTCATTTGGCCCGCAGTTGCTTGCTTTGGCTGACTCGCATGGCGCATCTCGCCTCTTCCTTCACAGACTTCCGACGGCTCTTCTTGCACCCCTCCTTCTACCTCTTTTATCTCGGCTTCCTCTCTTCCCTTTTCACATCTTCATTGGCCCGCAGTTACTTGCTTTACCTCTGACTCACATGGCACACCTCACCTCGTTCCTTTCCGAGCTTCTGGCTCTGACTTTGGGCCCACAGTTGGTGCTCCGACGGCTTTTCTCGCTCCCTCCCTTCTACATCTCACCTTCCAGACTTGCTTGCCTTTCTTCCCCTTTCTCACCTTTCTTACATCTCACCTTCGGAAGGACTCTCTCCTCGGTTCTCCTTGTTTCTCACCTCCTCCACAGTACTTGTCACTCTTTTGTGAGTACCCCTGACCGGGCTCTCTCACCCATGACACAGTTACCCCCCTTCCCGCACCCTCTTTTCCTCCGTCACGACCCACACCTGCAGATGATATCTTCGTCTGGCCTTCCTTCTTCCCTTCGGACCTCTGATTTTCCTTCAGCCCCTTCCCCGATCTGCACACCTCGGACTGCTCCCCGGAGCTCCGTGTGCTGACCTTTCCTTTCCTCGGTCCTCCCCTTGACACTCTTTTCCTCGGTCCTCCCCTTGACACCCTTCTCCTTCTGTTCTCCTCTCCTTCCCTCCTGCCTCCTCCTCCCCTCCCCTGTCCCTCACCTCCCTCCTTCTCGGCTCACCCCTCCCCTCCCCTCCCTACTTGTGCTCTCTCCTGGCTTTCCTTGCTTATAGTTACGATTCTGGCTCTGGTCTCTGGCTCTGGGTTCTGGTTCTGGTCTTGGGCAGCTTCTGGACACCGCTCTCTTCCCCCCCCGCCTTCCCCTTCCCCCCCTTCCGCCTCCGCCCTTCATGGACTTCCGTACCCTCGCCGATCTCTCCCTCCCCCCACCTGACCCCCTCCTTTGCCCCTCCCCCAAACCCCCCCCTCCGCCCCTTGGCATCCCTTTGCCTTACCTCTCCCCTGCCATCGATTCCCTCCGCCTCCCGAGGCTCCTCCACTCCGCAGTTACCTCCATTGGCTCCCCTCTCTCCCCCCTCCCCATCCAATGGCAGTACAACCCCCCTATAGGTCTCTCGGTCATCTCTAGCCGTAAACGGGCTAAATCTTTCATCCCTCTCCCTGACCTCTCCCTCCCTCTCCCGTGCTCCTGCTCCTCCACCTTCCCTCCCCGCTTCCTCCGAGAGTTTGACGGCTCCCCACACCTCTCCACTGCTGACCCATCCTTCATCTCCTCCCTTCCTCGACTCTCCCAGGAGGAGAAGGCTCGTCTCCTGACCCTCTTCTCTGCCGACCTCTCCTTCAAACCCTCCGTTGCCTTCTCTCTCTCTGACCTCCTCTCCGCAGTCCGCACTGGCTTCCATTCCTGGGCATCACGGTCCCGCCTTGCCCCTGCCGACGTTGACCCTCTCCTCCTCGAGTCCCTTGCGATCATCGAGCGAGCCTTTCTGGTCACCTTCCCCTCTGGCACTGCTAGCACTACTCACACTCTTTGCGTCACCCGTGAAGACCGCCTTCTCCTAAAGAAGGCCTCTTCCCTTTTTGTCTCTTTCGCTGTGGACAAGTTCGCCCACAACGTGGCCTTCTCCTGCCCGGACCTCTATGACTTCCAGCTGATCACCGAGCTCAACATCCTGGACTACTACGGCGCACTCCCAGACGCACTTGGTCCCGAGGACGTCTCTGCCATCGCCGCCCCTCGATTCCTCAAGCAGCTCCAACTTCTCCTTGTCATCTCTCTCCATCCCACCGCCACCCCGGAGAACACCGCCCGCATCGGCTCCCTCCATCGGATGGTGAAGATTGACAAGAACGAGGGCCGCTTCATCATTGCCCAGTGTGCCACCTACCGGGAGCCTGGAGGTGCTGTTGCCGCCCTTGTCCTCTCCCACCTCTGGGAGTCCCACCGCACCCATCTCCTCCGTCAGGGACATATGTATGATCTCCCTCTCTGGCCCTTCCTGAAGGATGGTGCAGACTTTGCACTCTTCCTTCGGGGAGTCAAGGACGACATCTTCTCCTTATTCACTGCGGATGCCACCAGATTCTTCACCAACCTGCCCGCCCAGGACTACCTTGACGAGCTCACTGGTGTACCGGATACTGGCTTCATCTCTGACATCTGCTGGTTTACCATGGAATCTGTACGGGCTCGCTCCTTTGACGGACTCCACTCCCATCTCTACTATGACATCAAGCACCACCGCATCCGCTGGGGCACACCCTCCCCGGACCTCCCCGCCCGCCTCGTTGAGCTCTCTCCACTTGCCCTCTGCACCTTCTTCGAGGAATACTATTCCTTCAGCTGCTTCCGTTACCGTACTTGGGTTCGGTACCAGAAGAGTGGTATCATCATCGGGGACCAGACGGGCACACATGGCTGCCAGATCACCCTCCTTCGACGTTGGCTCCGTGTGATCTCCCACCTCTACCACAACCCCTGGAGATCCTACCTCTTTGCCCCTCCCCGTCCCCTCTCCCAGGTCAAAGGTTATGTTGATGACTGGTTCTCCGCCAACGCCCTTGACTTCCACCCGGCCTTCACAGGATCTCTCTTCCACTCCGTCCTCATCGTTGAACCCACCGTCCTCGACACCCGTGTGGTCCCAGGACTTGGACTTGTTGGCTCCCTGGTAAACTTCCTTGACACCACGGTCTCCCTCCGTCCTTCTGGCACCGGCGCTGTCTTCTCCCCCTTCTCCAAGCCCCCTCCCGCCAAGCTCCCTCACATCCACAAGTTCACCGACGCTCACTCTTGCTTCCCCCCTGGCCGTCGCCGTGCCGTCCTCACTGGTGCCTTCATTTCTGCCTACCGACGCTCTCACCGTGCTGGGGACTTCATCAAAGCCGCCTCCTCCGTGGGCTTCTACCTCATCCGCTTCAAGCACTGGTCCCGTCGAGAAGTCCTCCGTCTCTGGCAAAGGTTCCTCTCCAGGGTCTCCTCCGCCCCTGTCTCTTGGCTCCCCACCTCCCCCACCCTCCTCCGGAGCTACACCCGGAGATTCAGCGCTCGGCTGCCCACCTCTCGGCCCTGACCCTGTGACCCTCTCTCTCTCCCCTCTCCCCCCCCTCCTCCCCCCCCTCCTCCTCCCCCTCTCTCCTCTTCCCTCTCCTCTTGCCTTCCTGCTCTCATCGGTACTGACGGAGAGTTAGGGGAACTCAGATATGGACCCCTCACAGGACCTCACCTTCTCCACCTCCACCTGGGGCCCTCACCAGCAGCCTCATGAGCCCTCCCTGCAGCCACAGTAGCAGTTCGCCCAACAGCCGCAGCAGCACTTCGCCCAGCAGCCGCAGCAGCAGTTTGCCCAGCAGCCGCAACAGCAGTTCGCCCGGCAGTTTACCCAGCCGCACTTCTTTGACTCCCATGGCCGGGTTGTCATGCACCCGCCCCAGGACCACATGCCGCATCCCTTCCATCCCCCTCCCCCCCCTCACCACTACCCCACCACCCACCCCTTCCACCCCTCCCCCCATCTCCAGCATGTCCCTCCCCCACCTGGTGCCCCAGTCCCGCCTGTGCCGCACCCCCCTCTCTCTCACCCACCACCGCCTGCCCACGCGCCCTCCTCCCTGCCCACGCGGCCTCCTTCGGCCTCTCCTCTTTCCCCCGGTGGCATTGAGAGACTGTCCAGGCGCTATCACCACGGCTCTCGAGGGCCGCACCCCCTCCTCCTCCCTTCCTTCCTCGGCTCCTCCCCCCTCCGCCCCGCCAGCTTCCCCCGCTGTTCCATCCGCTCCCCCCTCCTCACATCCCCCACCACCCCCTCGATTCACCCCTGCCGACCTGGCACAGCCCCCACCCTCCTCTGGCCCCTTCCCCCTCCGTCCCCCTTCTGACCCCACTCCCTCCCAGGCGCACTCCGTGCATTCTGCAGCGGTGGCTCAGAAGCTGGCCACTGGTGAGACCCCCGTCCCCACCTGGCTTGGGGTCAACCCGATGGTCCCCCCTGCCCAGTACCCTCTCTTCCTCTGCCTCCCTCCCCTCACAGGGCAGCTCCTCGCCGCTGCCATCGCGGCGGGAAAGATCCCAGCCGGTGGCTTCACTCCTGCCTGGATTCATTCCCTTTCCGGCTCCCTCTCCCCTGACTCCCTCGTCTCCATCGCCTCCGCCCTCCTGGAGGGCCGCCTCCCCTGGAAGGTAGCTTCCGACCCCTCCACCCTCACCTCCATCTTCTCCCCACCCCCCCCTGAGGGCACAGGAGACCCCACCCTCCTTGGCCTAAAGGACGCCCTCCTCTCTGCCCCTGCCATGGACCTCCAGTCCGCGCTTGACTCCCCAGCCTTCCAGGCCCTCCCTCCCCTCCCGGCAGTTCTCCACTGGTTCCGTACCCGTTCTGGCACCCCTCTCAGCACCACCCATCCCCCTCCAGTCGACAACACCCCCATCACCGGGCATGTCATCTCCTCTCTTCACCAGACTCCCTCCCCCTCCACGCCCTTCTCTCCCGCTCCTGTCCAGACCCACACTCCTGCCCCCACCTTTGCCTCTGCCCCGACCGCCACCCAGCCGCCTCCCCCTGCCCCCTCCCAGGTACACCGTAAGCACGGCATCGACCTCAACTTGCAATGCAAGTGTGGGGTCAACATGGTCTCCCGCACCTGCGCCCGTGGCCAGGCCCAGAACCTGGGTCGCTGCTTCTTTTCCTGCCCGAACAAGGACATGCGCAAGGATAAGGGCGACCCAAACAACGGCTGCAAGTCCTTCGTCTGGGCGGACGAGATCATCCACTCGCTGTGCTCCACCGCCCGCCAGATGCAGCAGTTCCAGATCAACTCCATGAACAAGCTCGACCCCAACCTGTCCAAGACCATCTACCCCGACGGCATTCCTTTCCTTTACCCGGAGGACCCCCACTTCCCGACCAACTCCTTTCCCAACCGCGCCTCCTCCGCCTCCCTCTCCGACATTCTGTCCTCCCGCTGACTCCCTCCCTCTACACTGTGGGGGGCACTCCAGTTGGGCGACTCTCCGTCCCTCATCTGGCTGGACAGCTCTCTCCGTCCCCGCCTCCTTAATGGCCGCTTCTTCCTCAGATCCTCCCCTCGGCCCCTGGCGCCCTCACAGTGTGTCTTCCCCTCCGCAGTCACTATCCCTTCCCCTTTCCCTTCCATTTTCTCCCTCCCACCCCCTTCCCTTGTTCATGATAACCCCCTGTCCCGCTTCTGGTCCACTGCCTCCCTTCTTTCCCTCCTCGCCTCCACCATCACTCGCTTCGCCGACCCTTCCAGGGACATCCTCATTGACGCGGGTTGCGGCAGCAACAGCCTCCTCCCCCTCCTGCCTCTCTTCACCTCCTTTGCCTTCGACATTGTAGGCTCCGCCGCCCGCTGGCAGTTGGACTTCTTCGACGTGCCTCCCCTCCCAGGCAGTTTCATCCTGGTTGGGAACCCCCCCTGGGGCGCTGCAGTCCTCCGCCAGTGGCTCTCCCACTCACTCCTCCTTGGGCCACGACTTGTGATCTACATCCTCCCTCTCTCTCTCCCCTCCTCCTTCCCAGACTTCCTCATCCTTCACCATGAGGTGGTTACGGGTGATGTCTTCTACCAGTCTGAGTCGGGCACATGCTTTGCCCGTCCTGCCAGGTTGGGCGTCCTCAGACCCCGCCATGCCTGACTCACCACTCCCCTCCCCCACACTTACCGCCGTCCCCTCGCCGCCCCCCTCTCCCCCACCACTCTCCCCTCCACTCACCACCGCCCCCCCTCCCACCTCCCCGACATGGAGTGATGAGCTCATGGACCTCCTGGACTCGACGGACCCGGATGTCCCACCCCGGGAACTGCAGGACATCATCTCCGCCCCCCCCCGCGGACTTCCCATTATTGACTCTGCGGGAGGCCGGCTGGCGACATCACCTCCCCGGGGCCCCCCCCATCGTGGTGCCTGGGTGGTTACCGCCGACTTTGTGTGCCCGAGATGCCACCGCACCGGCGGCTTCAGTTCGGTCTGGTGGGCCCGCCAGAGATCTAGATTCCGGGCTCTGTGTGGGCTTCCTTCCCCTTCCACTGGGAAGGCTTGTGGACGCCAGGTGTACGTCCAGGACCACATGAGAAGCTACTCCATCCAGGCCAACGACCTCCTCCACCGACGCCGCTCCCGTAATGCACGGCTTCGGAACCCTGCTCCCCCCCCCTCCTCCTCCGGCGTGCCTGCCCCAGCTCCCCCTCCCGCACCCCTTCCCTCCCCCTCCGCTGCCTCCACCCTCATCTCCCTTGATCATACTCCACCTGCTCGCGCCCCTCGCACCCATCCCTTCTTCCTTCGCCCCTCCGCCCCCGCCTCCCCCCCCTCCCCACCTCCACCTCCCTTCCCCCCGACGTCCTCATCATCTTCACTTGGCCTGCCAGTTATCTGCTCCATCTGCGGACGTACAGCGGCTCACTCACCGACTGGTTGCCGGCAGTGTATTACGGAAGACCTCACTTGCCTGTCATCAGATTCTGAGTAGATTAGCGGACACTCCTTGCCTTTATTTTCCTGCCCTTACACTATATTAATTGTTATATCACCTGACTGCCTCACCTCTCCTTGCTCGGATGTACCCTGCCCTTCCACCTTTTGCCTTGCCTGACTGCCTCACCTGATTGTGTTGTGACGGACCCTGCCCCCTTCCCCTCCCACCTCTTCTCCCCCCTCTCTTCTACCTCCCTTTCCTTTTTTTCCTCATCCCCTTCCTCTCCCCTTCCCCATGCCCCTCCTGCCCCCTCCCCTCTCTTTGTCTCCCCTCCCCTCTCCTCTCCCCCTCCCCTTATCTCCCCTCCCCTCTCTTCTCTTTCCTGGGGGTGCTGTAGGATCAACTTCAAGGGGTCAATCCCCTGAAGTTAATCCCTCAGGGGGTTGGCCCCTTCCAGTTTTTCCTGGTTGAGTTCAACTCTCGCCCACCCCCCTTTGATTCTCTTTCTCCTCTTCCTTTTTCCTTGGTTTTCTTTCCTTTTTGATCACCGGGGGGTGGGCTTCAGTTACGGGTGGCTCCTAGCCCCCGCGACTACGGACTCCCGGTACGACACTATTTATTGTTCATTTTTTACTATTTATTAATCATTTTTCATTATTTTATTGATTATTGTCGCCTGCTTTTTCTTTGGCTCTCGGATTGATTTTACAGCAGATTCCTTTCTCCCCCTTCCCCTTCCCCGCTCCTTTACTCCTATGTCATCTGCGGGATCGCACACACTCGCTCGATCGCTTCCTTTGTCGATCACACCTCCTCTCCCCGCCCACATCCTGTTCCCTTTTTAATTTTCCTTGCCTCCTTTCATCTCCTCCTCGGTGCATTCTTTGTTCTGCATCCTCTCTTGTCCTGCCCTTTGATCACTCTGCTCACCGGTGCTTCCGCTCCACCTCGACGCCGCGCCCTCGCACTCCAACGCTCCGACGCGCCTCGCTCGTGCTCCTGCCTGTTTGCTTCGTGCCTGCTCCCAACTTGAACGGTACGCTCTTCACTCCCTTCTGCCCTCTCACACACACTGACACTGCATGCACCCTAGGCATACGAACCGGCATATAGAGCACTGAGAGTCTCAGCCCACAGTGCCACGGGGCCCGGGCAGCATGCACTCCTTCTTCCCCTCAATTCTCCCTGCCTGATTCTCTTTGCCCTCAATTCTCCGTGCCTGATTCTCTTTGCCCTACTCTCCCTGCTTGGTCCGTCAGGTCTCCTGCTTGATCCGTCATCGTCGGTCGGTTTAGAGCTTGGCGTTATGTCCGGGGAGCCTAGTGCGAGCTGGTAAACCTTGGTGATCACGTGCACCGTGCCTTGGTTTCCCCTGTAATTCTTTGTGGCTTTCACTCGTCTAGGTCCGAGCACCCCTGCTGGAGCCTCCGATCCCAGCACACTATTCATGGGGACGCACGGTGCAGTGTCGAGAGTCAGAATCGACTTCCCCAACCGGCTTTGGGCTTAGGGTCGCTGTCGTTCCCTTGTTCCTTGTCTCCCTGCCTTCCTTCCTGCCCTTAACTCCTCACCCTGCTTGATCCTGATCTCTCTCTTCCCTCTCTCCCTGTTTTGATATTTGATCCTCTGGTTTTGATCTTTGATCTTTGTGCTAGGTTAGGTGGGCGAGGGTCTCCCTCCTCCCCTCTTCTTTTTCTTCCCTTCCCCTTCGGGGGGGTGCTGTGGGATCAACTTCAGGGGGCCAACCCCCTGAAGTTAATCCCTCAGGGGGTTGGTCCCTTCCAGTTGTACCTGGTTGAGTTCAACTCTTGCCCTCCCCCCACCGCTCTTTCTTCTTTTGCCCTTGCTTCCTCATACCCCGGGGGTGGGCTCCTCCTTCCGATGATTTTCTACTTGCGGTTTTTCCCCCCTTCGCCACCCCCTCCTCCCCCTCTCCTTGCTCACCTTCCCTAATATGTGATTTTTTCTTTCCCTGCATGCATTTTTTCCGTCCTTTATATATTTTTTCTCTGATCTCTCTTTTTTCAGATCTTCATTTTTTCTGATCGCTACTTTTTCTCTCATGCTTTCATCATACTTTCCCATACCTGGTTTGATTCAGATCGCTGACCGCGATCTCCCGCTCGCTGACTGCCCCTGCGCTCTTCCTGTCGCCATCCGTCTTTCACTACTTTATTCTCAGCCGTATTTTCACTCTACTGCTTGAATCCTCCCCCACTGCATCCTCGTGCTCTTGCTTTCATTTTTCACTCCATATTCAGTTATTCCTTCCCCTCTCCTGATTCTACGTTATCGCCCTTCATTTCACTGCTGTGACGCGCCCTGCCGACGACTCGACACCCGACGCTCCGTGCCTCGGTCCTTGTCCTCCTGCTTCCTTTCCCCCCTGCTCACCTTCTGTCACCCTTCCGCGGTGAGCTCTCTCTTCCCACTCCTCTCTTGTTGTGATCAGCACTGTGCACCGGGACACTGCATACACGCACAACACACACGGCATATATAGCATGAGCACGAGAGTCACGCTCGCAGTGCCACTGGGCCCAGAGCTGCATGCACGGCCCCTCTCACCCTTTCTCCCCTTGCCTGATCTGCCATCCCTCTCACCCTCCCTCTCCCTGCTTGAACCGTCGCGACTTGATAGATAGATAGGTGGCGAGTCTGGGGAGCCCACTGCGAACGGAGAAACTATGGTGATCGCGAGCACCGCACCTTAGTTTCTCCGCTATTTTTCTTGGCTTTTTGTTCGCATGGGTCCGAGCACCCCTACCAGTGCCTCAGATCCTGGTACACTATTCATGGGGACGTGCGGTGCAGTGTCAGGAGGGAACTGACTTCCCCATTGGCTTTGGCTCAGTTTCTAGTTCTGCTTCCCTTTCTCCCTGTCTTGCTCTCTCCCTTCCCTTCCTCCCTGCTTAATATTTCTTGCTTCCTGTTTCTTGTTCTCTGCTTTCTGATCATTGGTTTAGAATAGGTGGGCGAGAGTCACCCTCCTCCCCTCCCATCCTGCTCTTCCCATCCTGCTCCCAGCCCATCTCAGAGATGCTGAGACGCGATCTCTTCCCGCCCCTCCTTGTGCTCCAACCACCCCCTTGTGCTGGGCCTCTGCAGGGAACCAGCAACGCAAACCCCCCGACGCTGTTCCTCCCATTGCTGCGCCTCGTGCGCTCTCTTCTCGATAGCCCGCATGGTGCACCCCCCTCTGCAGCACAACGCCCCTCCCTCCATACAACTCCCCCGGAGAATCTCTGTGCCGAGTGCCACTCCGCGCCCTGCGCCACTGGCCGCGCTCCCCCGGGAGGAGCCTCATGGACCTCACGGTCCCTGGCAAGCGGGCGAGCGGCGCGGTCCCTGGCGAGCGCCCGAGCGGCGCGGTCCCTGGCAAGCGGCGCGGTCCCTGGCG
>LGRX02035570.1:86666-119473 GCA_001247695.2 Cymbomonas tetramitiformis | reverse complement strand
CATCGTCAGCTACCAAGTCATCGAACTCGCTGACGTCATCCTCGGTGTCATCATATTCGGGCGAAGTTGGCTCCCATTTCGGACTGGCAGTGTCCATGTCATATATGACACCCGCGTCATCTTTGTCATCCGAATCTGGTAGCTTCTCCTTACTGTTAGTGACACCTGCGTCATCATTGTCATCAGAATCTGGTAACTTCTCCTTACTCCAGGACACAGCGCCTGTACCCGAATCTTCACTGTTCGTAGGCGCTGAGTGTGTAGGCTTACGCCCCTTGTAGGGAATTCCATGATATTCGTCATCGTCAATCACAATCGTCGGATTCCAGTACGCGATCCCAACGCGGCTGATCGGTAATGAGAATGGCGCTACCGGCGCCTTCAACTGAGTGGCGTCTTCTAGAAACCAGCCGCCGCCCCTATTACGCTCCCAGCGGCGTAGCGCACCAGAAGGGTGTACGATAATATGCTGCCAGCTATAATCAAGTCCAGGCTTTCGCTCCCCATAGTACGAAGTCAATGGTTCGGGAGTCCCCTTCCGAGCCCATTGCCATCTCACTGCCCCAGTATGCATAAATACAATATGCCAATCGAATGGCTTGGCCGGGCTATTGTTCCCTGGCACAGTCACTGAATACTTTTCATACAAGTGTAAACTGATTATAAGAGTTAAACGAATATAAGGTGTCTGTGACCTAGGGATCTGTCACCTAGTACTGTACGAGTACTGGTACAGCTAACGGGAGTCAAAATAAGTTATGACCTACGGGTCACTGAATCCAGCACACCACCCTGTGACTGTACATAGTGCTGTTACAGGTGGCAGAGAGCGGAGCACAGACAAAGCAAATTGTTCCGAAACAACAAACAGCTAGGAGCTGGAAACTGCTATAGGGAGGCCTGTGCTTTAGCCAGGGCGGTCCCTTTCTAAAACTGCTGCCAGGAAACTGCTCACAAGCTAAGTTCCTACAGCTGAATCTCAAGGCTACTCAGCCACTTTCGAAGTGGTCCACAAAGCTGCAGAGTTCACCAGAGTTGAAGAAGTTGTCAGTGTCAAAGATGTTCAACCAGAACCAGAGTCCAGAAGTCATAATCCAGAACCAGAGTCCAGAAACCAGAGTCCAGAACCAGAAGCCAGAATCATAATCCAGAAGCCAAGACCAGAAACCAGAGGCAGGAAAAGATTCGTAGAGTAAATTTAGGAATTCCGAAAATTGAAAATCAGAATTCAAACCTGCCGAAACCACAGAAGGAAAAGAAATGCCGAAAGTAAAACAGTACGGCAAGTCAGACAGACTGCTGGCAGTCACCCCAGTGGGATGTACCGCTGCGGTGAATTCAGGGGCTCGATCGAGCACCACCGAACCCTGAACCGCTGACACACATGTAAGACACATGAGTGCGGGCAGGGCTAGAGATGCAAAGGAGAAGAATCCCGGCAATGTTGCCACACCGACACGTGACCGTGTAGTCGGCGGGGCCGAGTGAATCTCGTCTCCGGAAAAGGAATAACCGTCAGAGCCGTCGTCATCGTCGATCACGGAAAGCTCTCCCGTGTGAATCGGCTCGTGATCCGAGTCAATCGAGCACAATTTAAGGGAGGGGTTAGAGCATGTGGGCATTACCCGGTCCATAAAACACACTCGCAGTGGCTCCTCGAAAGGTGACCCGAAAGAAGCGGGGTCCGATGCCGAAACCGGGTGGAGCCCAGCGTCGATCTCATGATTGGCAGGTGGTGGCGCATCGCACACCACCTGCGGCACAGACAAAGTGCCGATGTGCAGCGGCGGTTGCTTACCAGCCGCGGCAGCACCACCGACCTGCGCAGCCGTAGCCGCAGACCGCAGGGACTCGAGGACGCCCCGTGCATCTGATAGCACACCCTCCATGCCGTCGCCCGAAGCACCATGACCCAAGCCCGCATAGTGGGCACGCAATCCCACGTCGTGCCGCACCGGGTAGGTGAAGGGCTCAGGGTCGGTACGCACCAGTGGTTGGTCGTGCTCGTGGCACAGGTCAGCGAATTCCTCGTCGTCCTCGTTGTCGAAGGCCGTCTGGAAGGCCGACACCACCTCGTCCAAGTCCATGGCGGCATCCCGCAGGTCAACATCGCACGAACCACACACCTCAGGGCAACGTGCAGTGTCGTGAAAGTGTCCAGGGCAGAGTGGGCACTCCTGTACGAAGGCTGAGGATGCGGAGTGAAACGAGATGCTCCTAGCACCTTGCGCCCTAATACCTTGAGGCCAATTCCCGCCCTTCGGGAGTGGTGACGCTCCGAAGCGGTGCTTCCATCCCACGTGACGATTACGTCCGTGAAATTTACCGTCGGTCCGACGGTTTCGCTCGTCACGCCACTTGGACGGTGGAAATCTCACACCACCGCCCCCATGCGGACGGTGGGAATCATTCCGTGGCGGCGGCGTGTCTCGTGTAGTCTCGCGCTCGTCATGACGGAGTGAGCAGGCAAGTAGGTTAGTGGCCTCACCAATCACACGAGCGAACTCCTCAAGGAAGTCCGTAATGTCATGCGGCTCGCTACCCGTGTAGGCCATCCCGAGAGGTGTGTGCGTCGGGACAGGTGCGGCCGCCTTGGGGCGGGCGGGAGGGCCATTAGGGTTCGCACACCACCAAACCTCCAGAACGTGGGTGTAAATCTCTTCGATGCCCACCTTCGCCAGCTCAGTGTCCAGGCGAAGTGGGGTAACCACCTCCTTGTAGAACTCGACGTCCAGTGCCGCCAGCAGCTGCCTCTTGGCGGCCTCGTCGTCCAGGGGGCCCGCTCCGCTAGCCGCGATAGCTTTCAGACATTCGTCAAAATGCGCGACCAAGGGCTCAGGGTCATTAGACGAACCAAAAGAAATGCTCAAGAGTTCTTCGTGGTGGCGGAGCGGCCGATGTCCAGGGGGCAGAAGCCGCTTGGTGATCTCAAGCAGCGCACGTTTTCCGTCACGCGGAGAAATCCGGGCCGAAGCGTCAACCCACCTTCGAGCTGGAGAATGGGGAGTCGTCAAAGACACCAAAGCACGAAGCAAAATGTCGTTGTAAATGGGGTGAACTTCTTTGGTCACGTCCACGAGGTCAAAAATATCCTCGCTGGCGGTGTCCTTGTTGACGAAGGAGGCCTCCAAGGCAGTCACTAAGGAGTCCCAAAGGAGTTGTCGATGTGGCTCACTCCCTGAAAACGAAGACGCCTTCGTCCCCAATGTGTCCTTCGCGACACGCTTCACAACGTCAGTGTCCCAGGACGACTGCAAAACGGCATTGCCGCGTGTCCTGTCAGCAGCAGCGAGTACAACTTTCGCTGACTGCGGGGTGCTCTTATAGCGAGCACCCACGTTCCTAGCAAAGATCAAGTCAAGGCGCATTCTAGCGCCCACGGCAGGTGTTCCAACTGAGGATGTAGTCATCAGAATAAATTCCTATAGGAGGGGGGTTGGGGAAAAGGCGAGGCGCAAATTGTAAGGTGGCGGGCGACCGAAATGCAGTTGCGGAGCAAGGAGAAGATGGGGTCGAACGAAATCAACGAAGTCGTATACGCGACGGCCAAGGAGATGTTGACAGGGGTGATCAAGCCCAGTCGAAAACAAAATCCAACGCGGACACTCGAAGAAGTCTCCGAAAGTCCCAACTCGAAATCTCACCGCAACATGGTGCAAACCGCACGCCCTAAGGTGGCCAATTCAACACCTCGCGAGGCCCCAACGCCCCGCCAAGCGGAAAAGCTTAGCCAGTCATGGCAAAGTCAGCAGTGATAAAAGCGGGGTAATACCCCATAACCTGTGAGATATAATATAACGTATTATATCGGGGCGGTCACTGAATACTTTTCATACAAGTGTAAACTGATTATAAGAGTTAAACGAATATAAGGTGTCTGTGACCTAGGGATCTGTCACCTAGTACTGTACGAGTACTGGTACAGCTAACGGGAGTCAAAATAAGTTATGACCTACGGGTCACTGAATCCAGCAAAGCTGATTTCCCCCCCACTGTATGGGGGCCTGCTTCTCCTTGCGTCACCCCTCACTGTGTGTGGCGTGTGTCATCTGTCTCAGTGCCCCGTCACGTTAGCCTTCTCTAGTTAGACGACAATCCGTATGCCTGTCTTCCCAGTTTATGCTATTCCGTTCCGAGCACCCGGCACTGTGAGTGTATCGTGCATATGTATATCTTATATATATACCCTCAGTTCACCCTTTCTGTCATCTGTCACCAGACTGCTGCACTCATACCCACCATAATATTACTTTCGGCTGTTACTTCAATAGTAACCGCGTCAACATAGCGTTCGCATAGCGAGCCCTGACTGACACACACTGGGTTCGAAACCTTATTCCCTCCGCGCTACGGCCTGTCACATAACCTAAGTTATGTGACACAGCACATATTCGTTACTGTGACACATACCATCACGTTTTGTCATATCTGCCAAAAAGAAAATCGCGCCTGCGGCGAAGGATAACATGATAATGAAGTGATTATTGATTATTATAAATGAAAAATCTCTCAAGTGAATCAAGATTGATGATACATGAAGAAAGATCGAGAGGGGGATGCAAGATCGTGATAAAACCTAAATCGTAGATGATGGGGAAAATGCTTGAGTGATGCGCACATGTTGACGTGAGAAGGACCTCGCGTCGGACCTGTGTCCATCACACAGTAGAGGCCGATGTTCGCCAGACTTACTGCTTGACGCGCGCTGTGCCCATTTTCATATTGTTGTGTGCACAAATTCGTGACCGTTAGAGTGCCGTGGGAATGGCAACGACGTCTTGGTCGCTGGCTGGATCAGGTAAGCGTTCTGCAGTTCTTTCGAACGGCCGATGTAGGATTCACCTGCGGCTGTTGACGAGCGCAGTTCCCATATAGCAGCATGGAATCTATCTCCAGTAGCAATAAGAAATATCGGAAGTTGATTTTGGAAGCCACCTGCACAGCGGTGGAACTGTTCAGACCTTGCCAAACTATGTTTACGGAACGGTTCGGTCAAGCTATGTTCGTAAATTAATTCCAAAACGAGTGTTTCAGCATCCGAAAGGACTGCGTGGCAACATGAGGATGCATATGTGACGCGAAGCATAGCCTCCGAGTACATTATGTGCATGCCATTCTCCTTCCCGTCGCTTTAGTAGAACTGACCAAAGCTTGTTGCGTTTGCTTAGGCGCAACAATCGCGGATGCCGACGACAACGTGTACGTACCGATCGCTGACAACTTAGGAGCAGCTGCCTCCGATGGCAGCCAGCAAGATAGCGAAAACTTGATGCGTGCGCCTTTCAGCCCGGGTCCACCCTCAGCCCCAGGCGGGGCGACGATACCACTGTCATACGCGAGCCCCTCTCGCCCAGAGACCAATACCAGGCGAAGACTCCTTCTCCGCCCTCCCCTCATCTCCTCGCAGACTGTCCCGCGGAGCGCCACGGGAGGACGTTGCTGAGTACGCCTCTTGTCTTACACCAGGAATGCGCCGGCGTCTCCATACTACGGCAACGTTCAATGGATCGATGGCCCCCCTGCGACTGGATTCCTCAACAATGAGGTCAGTTAGCGTCCCACGATGTATACGCGTGTGTGCAGATCGTGACAGTCTCCTATTGGGCCGCCTCTAAGCTCCACGTGTACGCAACCTGTTGGCGTATCAGTCTCACTCAGCGTACGCGATAAGGATCCTTACTTGACGTTCGCCGCGGGGAAGACATTTGACTCTCGAAACGTTTTCCGAGCTGAATCTCACGTTATGCTTTCCTTGCGCTGGACCGGCTAAGCTTAAGGGCGGACGGAGCACCTCGCGCTCGCCTCGCGACGCCTCGCGCCGCCTCGCGCTCGCCGCGGTTCCGTGCGGATACTCGTATCTGTGCTGTGAAAACGACATTTTCCGACTACATGTTGGTTCCACTCAGTGTGAGGTTTCTTGTGGGGTCATCTTCGGTTTATTTCATGGTATCAACGTGAGGAAACTCACGAGGAAGTCGGTGTCTGCTTACGCATGTCAAGCTCTGATGTCACTCGTCAACTGCTGGTGCCCTTTCATCCTCGCTCTGTCGGGCCATGAACTAACTTGGGGGCCTGTCTAGTCCGCTGTTTTGCAATCCTCGATCCTTCATTCCCTGAGGATCACGCTGCTGTTGTGTTCGGTCAGTGTTCCTCTGAGTTTGGTGGGTTTTGGATTCGCATTCCCCCAGCGATCGCCCGGGCGAGCCCGCGAGGAACCCTCCCCAAGTTCCGTCCCTGCATCCTTTGGAAACTTCTTCTCGCGGCCACTGTACACTGTGTGGTCTCTTGTTCCGAGGTTGGATGGCATCTTGGTTTTTGTTGCGACGAGTCGAGGGGCTGAGCTGAGACCTGTTACTCACTGGAGAGGGGCTGAGCTGAGACCTGTTCCTTACTGGAGAGGGGCTGAGCTGAGACCCGCTGGAGAGGGGCGGAGCTGAGACCTGCTGGAGAGGGGGCTAAGCTGAGACCTGCTGGAGAGGTGGTGGCGGCCTTGCAGGTTCGGATGATGAACGAGCAGCCAGTTCCTCGTTCAAGGGTGCGTGGCATAAGACTGCTAACACTGCATTCACATGCTGAACTCTCATTTCCCGAAACCTTGTCCAGGTTTTTCCCAGTGCTCGTGCAAGCTCTTTGTTGTGATAATTGGCCTAGGACCGGTCGAGGACTCGAGGACATCAATCAGAGGCAGAGGTTGGTGACAGCCGACGTTTGTGTCTTCCCTTGATTTGTGTGGGGAGCACTTCGGTGCTTGCATTTGGTTTCTGCTTCCCTTCGTGATCCACGCTGGCGATGCGCACTGTGCGTTCTCAGTGACCCGCAACGGGACATGCCACCAGAACATGCTAACTCCATGATCAGGGTATTGGTAGACATTTTTGCGTACCCAGCAGTGATTCATGCCTACGGGCCATGCTGTCATCCATGCTGCTTTTCTTAATGTGTGTGTATGCTTATCCTTGCGACTCCTTTGGCACCCCGTAGCCACAGGAGACTGCACTATGTACCCACGCCGGGGATCAAAGGATTCAGCACACACTTCGGGACACTCATCCGGATTTTCCGGTGCTCTCTATCAATGTGTGTGTACGTGGTATCTTGGCTGGTTCGCATCATTATTCATGATGGCCGTACTTGCTACGCGATTTAGTCAGCCGCTGGGGGACATGCCACCAGTACACGCTTACTCCCCGTTCCCGGGTGTGATGCACCCGTTTGTGATTCAAGCCTGAGGGCCGTGCATGTTGTTTGTGATTCAAGCCTGAGGGCCGTGCAGGTTGTTTGTGATTCAAGCTTGAGGGCCGTGCAGGTTGTTTGTGATTCAAGCCTGAGGGCCGTGCATGTTGTTTGTGATTCAAGCCTGAGGGCCGTGCATGTTGTTTGTGATTCAGGCCTGAGGGCGGCATGTTGTTTGTGATTCAAGCCTGAGGGCCGTGCAGGTTGTTTGTGATTCCCGCCGCTCTCCATGCTGCTGCTCGAGAGCTGCGGGGTGAAGACGTTTACGCTTTGTCTCTTGCCTCAGTTTTAGTGGGGAACGCTTTTGCGGGGGTGTTCTTCCCCAATCAATGTCTATACCAACAGCGCCAGCTGAGGGCAGTGCTCTGTGTGCGGAGGGCCGTCGAGCACTGTGGCTTCCCCGCTGCAACGCCCGGGACAACCGGGCGGAATGCCGGTGTCCGTGTGCGCTGCAGCTGCAACGCCCGGGACAACCGGGCGGAATGCCGGTGTCCGCGTGCGCTGCAGGTGCAACGCCCGGGACAAGAGTGCCTCGCGCCGTCCACGGTATATGCTTCTTTGCAGTGCCGGTGCCAACGGTGCCAGCTGAGAATGTTCTTCGTTTGTCGCCATGCTTAACTTCGGCTTCGACATAGCGAACCCAGAGGAGATAGGGGGGGGGGGCGCACTGCGGCTAGGGTTTCCCTGTGGTTTACTTCACTTTTTCTCGCCGGGCACATGCATGCAGAAGAGCATTACGACGGTGATGGTGCTGACTGTACTGCGTGTCCTCCCTCATCTGTGGCAGAGACCACTTCGGTGCTCCCCTTTCAGTTTTGAGTCCGTCACCTTTCTAGATCCGTGCCGATGATGCATCGCACGCTTTTCATGTGAGCCCGAAGGGAATATGCCACGAAGAATATACCCTGGGAGCGCACTCTAGCTTGGACACTTGGGCGCACCGGGGAAGAACGGGAAACACGACCGGGTGCCACGCGCACTGACGCTGTGTTTCCCCTCAGATTCTCTTTCGTCTTTTTCTTACCTGGGCTGCCCGCCCCCCCCCATGTTTCTTCACATGGGGAGAGTGCAGTGCGGTGCTAGAAGAGCTCCCCGCCGCCTCACGCAGGCTGAGTGGACTCCTTACGAGTGCGTCAATGGTACCTTGTAGCAACCCACCCCCGTTCCTGCATGCTTTGTTCATCCATTGGAGGGATGGGGGGCTGGCCTCGGCCAGCTTGCCTCGCGCCAACAAGCGCGTGGGCCCTCCCATGATCCCCGAAGGTGCCCGGCTCGCGGGTAGCTGCTTCGATTTACGCGATGCTCTAGTCTCTCGCTTTCGTGTGTGGAGGGACGCCGGCCAATGGCCGGGTGCGCTCCGCGTTATTCTTCGAGAGAAGTTTGGGGGAACCGCGCTGCCCATTTTTTTTGTCCTCATCACTTTTCTGTGTCTTTTGTAACTCATCCCTCCCATGTCTACTGAGCAGTCTTGGTTCGTCATCGCCGCTGGGGAGGAGCCCTTGGTTCTAGATGCTGACTCCTTTGGGATCCTGGGGCTGCAGGTCGCCACGGTGGATGCGATTCGCGGATTATCGGTGAGGCTGCCTGCTCGCTTCCCATGGCTAACGCGCATGTAGGCAGCTGCCTGCCACCTGCCTGGTGTGCGATCTGCTGCAACTGCTTGAGCGAGATCCTTGCCCCGTGCCAGGTGGCGGTCATGATTCTCGTCGACGACACGGGGGGCAAATTTGCTTCCATAAATCATTGTGCTTGGAACGGTGATACAGCCCCGCCACAGTGCCTGCTCCTGGCTTGCTTGCTCCTGGCTTAACCCCTATCATTTCAGTCGAGAGTGTGATACAGCTCCGCCGCTGCAGTGCCCGTTTCCAGCTTGACGGCTGTCCTTTCAATTGAGACCGCGCCACGGCCCCGCCGCACCGCCCCCTCCTTCGAGGCGACAACCAAACTAAACATCCTTCGATGCGATAGAATGTGCACTCGAGCCGGCTCAAGTGGCATCATGTTGAGAGGATCGTGGTGCCACGTTGGCCCTTTCACAGGGCTCCACCTGGCAGACTTTGTGATGCCCTTCTTCTTGTTCATCACGGGAACGGTCGCCCCCACCCGGCGCTCCCACCCGCCTCGATTCCGGCCTTTTATCGTCAATCGGCGGTCAGGATATGTTGCATGATGCCGCAACGCACAAGCGCTGTGGATGCATCGTGCACAGCGCAGCATGCACCAAGTAGCATGCTTTTGACATGGCGATGTGCACTGTGGATGAAGTGGGCCATGGTGAGCATGTCAGCACACGCATGGAGTCCCGCATGCTCGCCGGGACCTGCAGGCCACTGCACCGCGCCGCGCCGACTGTTGGGGGCGTGTGTGTGTGTGGTGCGTGTGCGCAGACGGGTGCGGTGGTGCTGCCCGGGCGCATTCGCAACGATGGGCGCCTCGAGACCACCAAGTCGGTGGTGATGCGATCACTCCGTCTGTTTGCCCTCGGGTGAGCCCCTCCTGGATTCATGCCGTTCAGTGTGCGGCTCGTCTGAATGTGTGTCCTCCCTTGATCTCTGCGGGGAGCGCCTCGGTGCCCGCTTCTGGTTTTTGCTTCCATGCAGCTTCCATTGTCACACCACTGGTTTGCATTCATCAAGCAACGGGTTCCACCCGTTCATGGACTGTGAGGCCACCGGAGGGCATGCCAGCAGGAATCGCTTACTCCGATACCTGGGATTCAGCACGCATTGAGTTGCATGCAGTTGCGCGGTCCCGCGTGTTCGGCAGTGATTGGTACATACATGCTGCTTTGCATTGGTTTAGGTGTGTGTGTCGGTGGTATTTTGGCACAGCCTCGCCCGGTCCCCTCTCCGGTGGAAACCACGGAGACTCACAGCAGTGCGCCGGCAGTGCAGTTGCAGAGGGGCTGAGGTGGCCCAGTGAGACATAACGGATCGCCGGCTCGTGGCACCAACCGCCCCTTGCTCTTGTAGCCGCCACCTGCAGCCGTGGGGCCCAGTCAGCGGACTCACAGGACCCGCTGGCGGGTTTGCCAGGGTCTTTATCCAGGGCGGGTTCCTCCACGGCTACCAAGAGCACACCTACGGTGAGCCGCCCCTCCTGCCGCCTCATGTAGCGCAGCCCTAGTTTCCTCTTCTTGCAGGCGTGCTTGGCCGCCTCTTCCTGCAGGCGTGCTTGGCCGCCTCTTCCTGCAGGCATGATCGGGCGTCTCTGCAGAGATGTGGACGTGGCGGTGTCAGATAATGCTAATGCGTACTGAACGCGGACACGTGGCTGAGGCGCGAGGCCGGCTGAAGGACACGTGGGCATCCGGTGACGGGGCAGGGGTGGACTTGAGCGCCATGCGGCTCCCGGGGATCCTCCAGCGCATCGCCTTCACCTACTTAGTGGTGCGTCTAGCGCTGACAGGAGAGCCCGTGCGGTCCTCTGGTCATCCCCCCTGCTGCGGTCATGCTGCACGGTGTGTCTCCGAAAGTTGTCCGGGATTCAGCTCCAGTTGTCGTATAGGAGTGAGGATACCGTACATATAACGGGAGGTGGGGCTAGAGGCAGCGGCGGAGTGTGGGTGAGAAGAAGGTGAGGTGGGACCCTCGAGGAGACTTGGGGGTGTGGAGATGGGTGCTGCGTACCTTGAAAAAATACGCACCTGTGGCAGAGGTGATTGTGGCTTGTGTTAAGTGCCAAAAGTATGCTGGTACTCGTATAACTTTGGGGACGGCGCCGCTGCAGGCCGGGGTTTGTGAGATCTGGCTCCCCATCAACCAATCTGTGAACACCTCGCTCCCGGTTCGCCCCACTAGGCATTCGACCCCGCATGCTCTCCCTTTCTCCTCGCAGTGTGGTCATCACCGCGCGGGCGCATTCGCACCAACTTGCACGTAACGGCCCAACGGAAGCAAGTCCCACATTTGCCGCGTCCGATGCAACATCTGATCTCCCCTGGCTCTGGCTCTGGCTCTGGCTCCTGTAGTTCCCCGCGGAACTGTTCTCCGCGGAAGTGTGGGCTGCTTGGATAGTTGAAGAGACGCCCATCGGAGGATACTTTCTTCTCTTGTCAGCGTGGGGACGACCTCGGAGGGGCAGGGTCGGTTGTCGGTTGTTGAAGATTGCATCAGGGTGCCTTTGAGAAAGTATACATGGGAGCATCCGTGGATACCACGGATGCTCCCATGTATATGCTCCCATGTATACTTTCTCAAAGGCACCCTGATGCAATCTTCAACAACCGACAACCGACCCTGTCCCTCCGAGGTCATCCCCATGCTGACAAAAGAAGAAAGTATCCTCTGATGGGCGTCTCTTCAACTATCCAAGCAGCCCACACTTCCGCGGAGAACAGTTCCGCGGAGTCTCAAATCTCCCTCTCAAATCTCCCCCAAGTGTCTTACCTCGCCTCCCCACCTTTTCCAACCCTCCTTTGCCCCTGCCATCGCCCCGTGCTCCTCCTACGCCCGAGCCCTTGCGCCTGGCGCCTCTCTTTGCTTCGCCTTGTGACGTTCCCTCACTTCTGCTGTCGCCGCATGTCTCTCCTTTGTCTCTACAAACGCCCCCTCTCTCTCTGCCAGCATCCCCTGCCTCTACTCCGCTTTTGCCAACGCCTTGAACGTCTCCTCTGCTAACGCCTCCTTCATCCTTGAAGCAAAACCGCCGTATGTCAGCCTAGCTCCCTCCTCCTAGGTGTATTCCGGTTGCCGGGAGATTCGTCATCTTCATCTTGCATCTGCAATCTGTGGGGCTCAAACTGAGTGGTGTGAGCTCTGCGAGGATGCAGCGAGTCAGAGGTCAGCCCGAAGCAGTGCTCATCTCACTTTCGATGCGTCCAAGATGACCCGCGCGCCTCCCCGGTTCGCGCACCTGCGGAAGGCGCCGCACCCTGGAGGGGAAGGTGCCGGGCAACCCGCAGCACGGAGCTTCGGAGCTACCCAGGGTCTGAAACCCGAGGGACGGGGTCGGTGGGGTGGGGGAGCGGTGATGTAGAGACCCATACGAACCCTCATTCGGTTTGGATGGCACTGGGCAGTGGCGTTGGTGCTGACCAGCATCTACCTAGCAATCATATTTGGTATGTCCTGCGTGCTCCAAAGCCTAACCTCCCCTTTTCATGACGGCCCGCCGCACACAAGGCTTGTGTACGCTCACAGCTCCGAGCGCCCGCCTAGGATCTGCCGAAGCCATGCATGAAGGGCGTAGCAGGTCACTCTCAATGAGGAGCACCCCGACACGGCTGCGCCCTGGCGCTCTCCACTGGGTGGCAACGTCACCTGCGGTCTTCACGTTCTTTTACTATATACCACATCCGCTGGGGGGATAGCACCAGATCGCGCCACGTGGTGCTGGTTGGGAGCACTCCCGCAAGTGTGCCCACGTGGCTAGCCTCCGAACGCCCGTGCGCCCAATCGGCATTGTGCCCCGTATGGCTCGCCTCCAGGAGTCCGTGTGCCCGACTGGAGCTTCAACTTGACCGACGATCACGAGCAGGGGGACCGCCATTTCAAGGTGCAGATCCCTTAGACCCGTCCGCCGCGTCTGAACGGACCTGCCTGCGTGCCCGTCGGATGTTCTGACAAACCTGCGCACTCGTGAACGTCTTGGATGCCCTGAGAGTTGTGGCGTCAGTCACACAGGTGACTTGCGGCGTCCGCGGCCACCTCACTCCCGCATGTAACGCAGCGGGCTATCTGGACCGTGCTTTCTTTGGTCCAAATCACATGTACCAGCATCCGGTGAGGTCTCCACCATCCCGCCAGTCGATCTCCTCTCACCTAGCGCACGGCCTGCCTCCATGTCACCTCGCTTGCGCTCTTCCTCCACGTGGACGCTCCTCGTCTCTCCTGACCGGGGACTGCGAAGGCTCAAAAGGGGGAGACACACGATTTGGCGCGAATGTGACCTTGCTGTCAGCAATGGCAGTGTCACTTGTTACAATGTTCCCGTCAGACCGCTTAGCTTAGAACAGAATGTATCGCTTGGACATTCCGTGCGGCGCAACTACTTGGCTTGGCGATGGAGTGGTTGGCATTGTACGTAAGAGGCGAGTTTTGTAAGTGACCTGGGCTCGATTCCTGTAGTCGGAAAACGTTTCACTCTGATCGAATTTTGGAAATCGTTTGATCGAAAATCGAGGTTGAGCTCCTCGAACTCGACGATCGTTGACGCCCCCGCGTCTTGTTGGGGGTGGGTGCGCCCCTGATGTACACTCCCCGCCCCTGATGCGACTTCAACCCAAACGAATGAGTTCGATGTGAAATTCGATGCGCCCGGCGTAGCGATGGAATGGAAATAGTGCGGCGATCGAATCCTGTGACGACAAAATTGGTGGCTCAACGAACGGTCTGAAGGTGTCCAAATCGATATTTGACGCAATTCGACGCAATCCCGGGGCGCGTGAAGGGTTGCGAGGGGTCACGGAGGGGGGCGAGTGCGTGACCAACCAATCAACCGGCGGACCAACTATAGCCATTACAACAGGCAGTAATGTGATTTCTGCTGGTTTCGATTCACAACGCTTATTCTGTGTCGTGCATTTCGTCATGCCATATGTGAACAATGATATTTCTCTCAGCCAAGAACAATCATTTGCCAAAGCACGCTGCAAATGAATTCCATTAAAAGAATACCTTTTCAAAAAAGAGGTTTACTTTCCCCGTGCTAAGCGAGTTGACCGTCTGTCTCGATCTGCCCGTGCGGCGTCATCGGGTGTCTTCGGCTCTGTTCTCTCGAGTAAACCACTAAAGTCCCACCTCTGACCCATTGGAACAAATGTGGGCATGCGCCGACGATTGCTCATCGCGTTTGCGGCAGTTCAAACGGCCCTTCACAGTCGGGGCGGCCGCCTTCCGAGGCCTTCCACGTTTGGCTCAAACGTGTGCTGACGTGGCGCCTGCGCGGCAAGGAGAGCACAGGAGTACCAGCGCCTCCCGGAGTGTACCGACGCCAGCCCCTACAGCGGCGAGTTACGGGCGGACGCCCCGGTGCGTCCTGGCGCGCTCTGCCTCCGTGATCAAAAGTGCATCGCTGGAGGCGGCCAATGCCACGTTCGCCACGCCCGCCATGCCACATCACTCTCGGCTCGTCCCCGCGCAACCACGCGGTGGAGGGAAGCAGAATGCGTGCCTTGAGGGGAGAAGGGGTCGCGCCGGGTGACAGAATTGGTGCTTACCCGTTGGAGGCACTGATCCAGGTGAATGCCCTGCTCCCAGCGCCTCTCCCCCCCCCTAGCGATGCTCACTGATTAGATCAACCAAATCAGGTGACAGCAGGTGGTTGCGGGCGCTCTGCAGCTGCGAGCGCGGGGCATGCAGGGGGCTTGCTGGCTGCAAACTCTAGTGCAGCGCATGCAACGATTTCTTTGACTGAAGGGAGATGGGCGCCCCTGTAGGGCCTCCTTCACACGACTCACACGCTTGTGCTGAAAGGTGAAATGAGGGGCAGTGGGCGAGGGGGGTGGGGCGGGGATGAGCAGAGGGCCTGCTTGGGGCGCTCACGGCATGCCTGTGCACGTTGATTGGAGCGCACTTCGGGCACGTGCTGAAGACCTCAGGTCCACACCCCATCTGCCCACGTGGCATGCTCCAGGCCTCCGCCACAAAACAGGCCCGGCACGGGCTGGAGCTCAGTGCAGACTGCGAGCCCAATCGCTAAAGGAGCTCGCAGAGCCCGCACCAGAGACCTCAATCCAGCTCAAAAGCAGCAGCATTTTAGGGGTTCCTGTCGCAAGCAGCCAGCACATTCTGGTGGATCGCGGGACGTGACCGTGCGACACCTTCTGGTAGATGGAGAGACGTGACAGTGCGGCGTCTTCTGGTAGATGGAGAGATGCGGCACTGTGACACCGCTCGAGGATGGTGCAGGCAGTGGCAGGGTGGGAGCCACTGCCTTCGGGCCTACCGGGCGTTTCTTTTCTGCCCATGCCACCCCGCCCTGATCACGAAGCTCTGTTCTCATTGGTCGTCTGCCAAAACACTCAACTCGATTATCACAGAGAAAGTAGCGCTATGAGCAACACGAAGTGAATTCTTTTGACGAACACCCCGTGAGCTCTGGCCAAGTCGATGTCCGCGCTTAGTGGAGATGCACCGACTGTTCACCACACCGTGACGCTGAACATTTCAAAACAAACTGGCAGCCACGCCGACAGAACTCGAGAGGGGCGCCATCAAGCCCATCGCCTGGGTGGATGAGAGGGGCCACGAGCGCCCCCTGTGAGCCTCGAGCCGCCAAGCGCCGGGGCCACGCGCGCCCCCTGTGAGCCTCGAGCCGCCAAGCACCGGGGCCACGCGCGCCCCCTGTGAGCCTTGAGCCGCCAAGCGCCGGGGCCACGAGCGCCCCCTGTGAGCCTCGAGCCGCCAAGCGCCGGGGCCACGAGCGCCCCCTGTGAGCCTTGAGCCGCCAAGCGCCAAGGCCACGAGCGCCCCCTGTGAGCCTTGAGCCGCCAAGCGCCGGGGCCACGAGCGCCCCCTGTGAGCCTTGAGCCGCCAAGCGCCGGGGCCACGAGCGCCCCCTGTGAGCCCGGAGCCTCCAAGCCTGAAACCGGAGGGGGCGCCGGGCGGTGTGGCGTGGGCATGGCGCAGATAATCACGTGCACCGCGTCAGGCAGTGGGCGGCGTGCTCGCTGTCGCTCCTCGCTGCAGGGCTACTGCTCCACCTTACACAGGCAGGCCCTTCCCTCACCCCCTGTCCCGCCTGCCCTCGCATCCCCCATCCAGTCTGGGTGCTCACACCGGCCGTAATGGTGCACTGCGCCATGATGGCCCTTGAGGGGCTTTGCGCGGTGCAGATGCGGGGGCTGGCGCGGTGCAGATGCGGGGGCTTGCGCGGTGCAGATGCGGGGGCTGGCGCGGTGCAGATGCAGGGAGCTGGCGCGGTGCAGATACGGGGGCTGCGCGGATTGCAGATGCGGGAGCCTTGCGCCCGTGCAGATCACCGGGGAGCTGGCGCGGGCCCAGATCGCAGGGGGCTTCTGCGGCAGGCGGGTCACGGGGCTTGCGGCGGCGCAGATCTTGAAAGGAAGCTGCGCAGCGCAGATGCGGGGGGCTGCGCGAGTGCAGATCTTACGGGAGCACTGCGCGCGATGCAGATCAGACTGGCGCGGTGCAGATCTGCGGGGGCCGGCGCGCGGGTGATCACCCCGAGGCTGAGCGCGAGCGCAGATGCGAGGGCTGCCGCGGTGCAGATATCTGCCGAGCTAACCACTGTGACCATACAAATCGCAATTTCTCTGCGCAGCGCAGATGCGAGGGGCAGCGCGAGCGCAGGTGCGGGGCTTTCTTCGCGGTGCGAATGCGGGGAGCTTGCGCGGTGTTTGTAGATGCGGGGGCTGGCGAGCGCAGGTCTGCGGGGGCTCGCGTGGCGCAGATCGCAGAGCTGCGCGGTGCAGATCACCCAGGGGGCTGGCGCGGCGCGAAGATGCGGGGCACGCGGTGCAGATGCGGGGCTTTGCTGCGGCGATGCAGATCACGAGCTGGCGGCGCAGATGCGGGGGGCTGCCCCGCCGCGCGGTGCAGATCATAAGGGGCTGCCGCAGCGCAGATCTGAGGCTTCTTGGCGCAGCGCAAGATGCACGAGGAGACTTGCGCGGTGTACAGATGCGGGGAAGCTGGCGCGGTGCAGATGCGGGGGGCTTGCGCGCGGCGCAGATGCGGGGGCTACGCGCGCAGATGCGGGGCTGGCGCGGTGCAGATGCGGGGAGCTACAGCGCGCGCGCAGATCTGCGGGGGGCTAGCGCGCGCAGATGCGGGGGCTGGCGCGGCGCAGATGCGGGGGCTTGCGCGGTGCAGATGCGGGGGCGTTGCGCGGCGCAGATGCGGGGGCTTGCGCGGTGCGGCGCCGGGTGCACTGAGGGTGAATGTCCTACAGAACCCAGTGGCCGTCAGAAGCGGCTTCCCTGAAGCCCTGGAAGGGGGTCCGGGCTGAGGGCCCCCAGGAGATCTGCTTCACGCGAGTGGCGCTTGTGAGTCACAGGCGATGCCGCATAACAAGCAGCTGTTCAGCGTGAGCTACGTCTTCAGCACCAGCGCGGCGGCCGGCTTTGTGTTCTGCGGTCAGGCCCACCATGCCCCATGCGCCACATCAGCATCGCACGGATGCTTCGCGATTCCGCAAGTTGATTGGACGATGCGCCCCCGCTGCTGCATGCGCGGAGACGCGGAGACGAGGCGCGTGTGTCGCACTTCCTTCTGGGGTGGGACTACAGAATCTGCACAAGGCGAGTGCTGCGAGCAACCGCCTACAGCTAGCTATAAATAGGCATGCCATGCACAGAAATGGCAACCACTATGGCTGCGGAAGCTTTGATGCCTCGGAGGGCTTCAAGGCAGACCACGCTGCAAACTGTGGCACGCGCTGTGAGCAGTAGCGTGCCATCCCTCGCGAGATGTTGCATCCAGTGTGGTGGATGGAGGAGATAAGGGGCGGGGTTACACTCACTGAGGGTTCAAGGCTGGGCTGCTGCCTTGCAGCTTTCTATATCCTTGCCGACTGGCATGGTCACTACGTGTTCCTCAACCCGTTCATCTGGATGGGGAGAAATGCCATCATTGTATTTGTTTTTGCTGCTAGCGGCGTGTTCGACATTTTCCTGGTCAGTTGCGCGAAGTCCACGTGGCGTCCTGCGGCTCAAAGTCCCTTGCACGAGCGCCCTTCTTGTCTGGCGTGCTGCACCGATACTCCGCTTTTTTCGGTCCACCGCCCTTCCACCCCTGCACGAGGCGCAATGGCCGTGCCTTGACTGACTGCCTTCGCACGCTCTTTGAAGGGGTGAGATAGGATCCGCAGGGACTGTGGAGCTCCCTACGTGTTGGGCTTACGGCGCACAGAGAGGGCCGCTGCGCAGAGAGCGACCGCTCCGTGGCGCGTGCGGCAGCTCCTTGCATCGAATTCCAATGAGGCACCGCGGCAGTTGTTGGAATGCTAGTGCGCGAGGCGCCCTGGCAGGTGTCCACATGCTCGTGCTGGATGCGCCCTATCAACTTTCGGCGCATGTGTGCTCGAGGCGCCTCATGGAATCCGACTCGGCTTGTGCTGGAAACGGTCGCGCAGGCAACGCCATATTGGCACCATCCAGACGAGAACATTGTTGACCACGCGCGCGAGGACATTTTTGACAATCTGTTTGGAGAGAAGGTTGTGCTCTTATCTTTCTGGCGCATGTACTCTCTGGAAAGCGGATGCGTTGCACACTCGGCGGGAACAGCTGCCTGGTTGAGGTGTGGGGTGTGGTTGTCCCTGCCATACCCTCCTGGCGGATACTTATGGTGTGAGGTTCATGGGAAATGCGTTTGCCTTTGCTTCACGAAGAGGCAGTGGGTGGGGATAGCCACACTCTGTGTCTTCCCTTTAATTGTGCGGGGAGCACCTCGGTGCCCGTATTTGGTTTCTGCTTCCCCCATCATTTTCCGTGCTGGACCGGTGCCATGCACTTACTGTTGACCAGTGTTGTGGAAAGTCTGAAAAGTATCGGCACCGGTGCCATGCACTTACTGTCGACCAGTGTTGTGGAGAGTCTGAAAAGTACCGGCACCGGTACCATGCACTTACTGTCGACCAGTGTTGTGGAGAGTCTGAAGAGTACCGGCACCTGGTGCCATGCACTTACTGTTGAGCAGTGTTGTGGAGAGTCTGAAGAGTACCGGCACCGGTGCCATGCACTTACTGTTGAGCAGTGTTGTGAGATCTGAAGAGTACCAGCACCCGGTGCCATGCACTTGCTGTTGAGCAGTGTTGTGGAGAGTCTGAAGAGTACCGCACCTGGTGCCATGCACTTACTGTTGAGCAGTGTTGTGAGAGTCTGAAGAGTACCGGCACCCGGTGCCATGCACTACTGTTGAGCAGTGTTGGGAGAGTCTGAAGAGTACCGGCACCCGGTGCCATGCACTTACTGCTGAGCAGTGTTGTGGAGAGCCCGAAGAGTACCGGCACCTGGTACCACACTTACTGTTGAGCAGTGTTGTGGAGAGTCATATACTGGCACCCGTGCCATGCACTTACTGTTGAGCAGTGTTGTGGGAGAGCGCCTGAAGAGTACCGGCACCCGGTACCATGCACTTACTGTTGAGCAGTGTTGTGGAGAGTCTGGAGAGTCACTGGCACTGTGCCATGCACTTACTGTTGAGCAGTGTTGTGGAGAGTCTGGAAGAGTACCGGCACCCGGTACCATGCACTTACTGGCTCCAGACTTTCAGTGTTGTGGGAGAGTCTGAAGAGTACCGGCACCGGTGCCATGCACTTACTGTTGAGCAGGTGTTGTGGAGAGTCTGAAGAGTACCGGCACCTGGTGCCATGCACTTACTGTTGAGCAGTGGTGTGAAGAGTCTGAAGAGTACCGGCACCCGGTGCCATGCACTTACTGTTGAGCAGTGGTGTGAAGAGTCTGAAGAGTACCGGCACCCGGTACCATGCACTTACTGTTGAGCAGTGTTGTGGGAGTAGAGTCTGAAGAGTACTGGCACTGGGCAATTCATGCACTTACTGTTGAGCAGTGGTGCAAGATTCTGAAGAGTACCGGCACTGTACCATGCAACTTACTGTTGAGCAGTGTTGTGGAGAGCCTGAAGAGTACCGCACCCGGTACCATGCACTTACTGTTGAGCAGTGTTGTGAGAGTCTGAGTACTGGCACCGTACCATGCACTTACTGTTGAGCAGTGTTGTGGAGAGTCTGAAGAGTACCAGCACCCGGTGCCATGCACTTACTGTTGAGCAGTATTGTGAGAGTCTGAAGAGTACCGGCACCGCACCATGCACTTACTGTTGAGCAGTGTTGTGGAGAGTCTGAAGAGTACCGGCACCCGGTACCATGCACTTACTGTTGAGCAGTGTTGTGGAGAGTCTGAAGAGTACCGGCACCCGGTGCCATGCACTTACTGTTGAGCAGTGTTGTGAAGAGTCTGAAGAGTACCGGCACCCGGTGCCATGCACTTACTGTTGAGCAGTGTTGTGGAGTGTTAGAATATAACCGATCCTGGGTGCCAAAAGTGAATGATAGTATCCAGCATTCCTGTAGGCAAAATATGATGAACCATTTCACCAACCTGTTATGTGCTCGCGGTGCAGTGTTTCTGCCATCATGTTTTAATGTATAGTATGGGCTCGTGGTGTATGTACTGGACAGGATGGGCTCATGGTCATGACCTTGACGAAGATAGTGTTTTGGTTTATGGTTGCGGGCTTGCTCAATCATAACAAGTGGTACTGGACCATCTAACAGCAGCAACACAACACTCTGAAATTCAGGAAGTGCATGCTATGGGCTGTCGGCATCGTCGTGTGGCATTGATTGTTGCATGCACAGCTAGTATCTGAGTATTGCACATTCACGTGTGTGTAACGATGACCCATCTATAATTATCTCCGCTGAAACAGTGGGGCTTCTGGCGGATCTTCAAGCCGTTTGGCATGCGTCGCACTGTCACGTGTTTGACTGCAAAATCTTCGCTCAATTCTAAATTAAAACTCAATCTAACGGCAAATCTGGCAATTTGGAGGCAAGTTTGTTCCCCACTTAAATTCCTGCAAACCACAAGGATTTTAAACCGCTACGCCGTGTTGACGAATAATTTTAGTATCTTTCACTGTGCATGATCTGCATGCCCCAAATTAGCTGGGTGGGCAAACCAAGTTCGTATCGAACAGTAAAAGATTGACAGATTACGATATTTCAAATATACCTTGTACAACGCTGGATCAATGATTACTTTAGTTCCGATCTTACACTTTTTTGCTTACTGTCATTTCATTTGTTAATAGCGCTGTGGCATTCTTCCCAAAACTGCCGCCATCCATTTGCTGGCTTAATTGTGCAGTACCCGCTTATAGTATCGAGGCGACTGACATAAAGCAGATAGGTAAAAGTTCAAATCGTCATTACAGTTGCAGACACAGTACGTAGTACCCTATTTATATTAGCCGCATATTTTCTTTATGTTGTCCCTGGTAGAGATGACACAGAAAGTGGAAATGAGATGCTTGCATCATCCACTTCCAACTCATATTTAGGAAAATATGAGATGTACCGTATATATAGCCCCTTTTTACCCAAAAGTGTGTAAGGCACATATAGCAGTAGCAACGGTTGTCGCTGTCCGAAACTTTTGTTTGAACGTTTGGGCTACTTCGTCCATAGCATATATCATCATATACCAGCACCCCGCATACTGTGACGTGTCCAAGCTGACGTGGGCCACATTGGTGACGTCGTAATTCCCGCTCTACTTTATATTGTCAGTTCTCGACCAATCGAGGCGAGCATAGATTTTCCATCACGTAAGAAACCATGCTTCAACCCAAGATACGGTAATCGATATGTGTCCGTGTCAGACTCATAAAAACTCGCGATATTGCTCAGGTTAACAGTGACGTTCACTGTGCCAGTCGATGTGTTATCACAGTGTCATGCATCAGGTGTTTACACGTGCCTGCTGTCAGTGCACGGTGGATCTGCGTTGTCGTATCAGCAAACGGCAGAGCCGCCTTCGATGTCCGTCTGACATAAACGTGATATATATCGTCTTTTCCCGATTATTGCGCCTGTTAAAGAAGAGAGCCAGTCACAAACAGACTTCCAAGGCGATCGAAGTCATACGGTAGTTTCAGTCGTTCGGTTGGAGACATCCTGGTGAGAAGGATGGAGCCAAGAACTTAATTTCAGATCTCGATGATCGATGCTTGAAACTTACTTCGAAGTTGTTTCTGAATCAAAATGTGAATCCATTGCTTGACCACACCTTTGCAATTGCACCTCCTGTAACCTGTCCGCAGTGCCCTTGCCTGCTACGACTGTATTCCTTTGTGTGTTGCACATCATTTTTGTATAGATATATGTTTGCGCATAATCACGTGCATGACTAACCGGTTGTGCAAGTATGGGATATGTGACTGACCCCAAGATCACCTTCATCACCGCTATGACTGATAATGGTTGCCGAAAGATAACCAAACTACATTATTGATCTCACAACTAGACGGCTGTAGCAATGAAAGGACTACTACACATGCAAATGAACTTTCGGTTGTAATAAGTGGGGTTCTTTGCTCTACACATAGTACTTGTTCAATTTTCAGAAGTAATCAGAAGGCGTAATAAAAGTGAGCAAGCCTCTTGCACATGAACTCCGAAACAGAAAAGGTGGCTTTTCCGAAGACTCTGCAACCACTAATAGTGCCAAACACAGCTGACATTTTGAGGTGCTCAGAAATGCATATTTACAGAAAGACCTATCTGATACCAAGAAATTGATCTAGAGCAGAAAATGATTTCGATCTCTCTTGCTGAGTTCTAAGGGTCTAGTTTGTGGTATGTACAAGAACTATTACTCTTTAGGATTTCAGGTTAAAGCTTTTGTCGAGGAAGTGTGAAGCTCCCGTGCACAGCTTCAAAGTCCTGATCATTTCTGAAAATCTCTGCAAGAACCGACTTGGGCCTCTGTCCAGGCAAGACTCGTTATTAGCCCCTTCGCAACTGGCTTCGCATCTGTGCTGTATGGAATCTAGACTTTTCAGCAAGCCAAGAGAGGACGTTTCTTACAGCACGCCAAGCACCACACTAAAGTAAACGCACCGAGTCAATACTGCACAAACGGATCCCAGGAGCAGCTCTCGCTACCCTTGAAAAGAAGCGAAAGCAGGCCAAATAGCGCAGGACTTTACCAGAAGCAACAAGAGCAGTGGCAGTGTCTCTCGTGCACCGGCGCAGGGCTTTACAGGAGAGCAACCAGAGCAGTGACATTGTCTCTAGTGCACCGGCGCATTGCTTCTGAAACCAGCGCACGCGCTAAAAATGTGGCCAGATGCTGTTCAGCATTTTTCCCTCCCGTTCCCAGCGTTTTTTGTTTGGATGTGTCGTGTTTAGCCTCTATCTCAGCTTGAAACTCCTTGGATTTGCTAACGAGCAGATCTACAGCTTCTTGGTCACTCATAACATCGAAGATTCCATCGCACGCTAAAATCAAAACTCCACCGCTACCACCTGCCAGCCGCAGCCCACCGCAGACGTCATATCCGCGATATGCTTGCGACAATTTGCAGGGATGTCCCCTGTAAGTGTGCCAGATTACGCACTTCACAGCTGCCGAGACCTTTCTTTCTCAGTATCCGACTCGAGGAGAATACAGTACTTACTATGTCGCATTTCTCGCGGGCTGATAACGAATGACTATTCCAGCAACCAGCCAACGAGGGCTCCGAAGTGGAGAATAATAACCTTTCACAGCGCAAGTGACTTTAAGAAAGTCAGCTCTAACTAGTACGACGTAAGGCAGGTCGGAGTCGCTTTTGCCTCGATAAGAGTGTGAATAGACGTCGCTACGGCATGCGAGGGCGTGAATCGAAGCGGCTTGGGGATTACTCCTTCCCCTCTCGGCTACAAGTGGGGACTTTCAAGACCTCATCCCTGCGAATTGCTTCTGGCAAGGAGAGAAAACGTTCTGATTCAAAAAGGAAAGTGAGGAAAACGGTGACACCAGGCGGCGAGGATGAGACGTGCAGTTATCTCACCCGGAATCTCTGCTGTCTGTATTTGCGGTTTCCCACTCACTAGGCTCTTTAGCTCGTGGTCGCCAAGAGCGCGACTTACAGCAAGCACGCCCAGCACACGCTGATTGATTACAGCTCCTCCTGCCTGCTC
This sequence comes from Cymbomonas tetramitiformis, assembly GCA_001247695.2. NCBI lineage: Eukaryota > Viridiplantae > Chlorophyta > Pyramimonadophyceae > Pyramimonadales > Pyramimonadaceae > Cymbomonas > Cymbomonas tetramitiformis. The sequence goes on along the minus strand of LGRX02035570.1, from coordinate 95,623 downwards.
TATCCTACTTCTCTCTGCCTGATCCGCTGGCTTATGGTCAATGGACATTCGTTCAGCAACTGGCGAGTTCATGAGGTCTCGACATAAAACTCCCCTGGCATCACCGACGTTTGCAATGTATAAAACTCTGGGTCCATCGGTGGATTTTTTCCGGGTGACAAGAGCAGTCACTGCCGTCGTACCACACGAGGCTGGCACTGCATATTTCATTTGGCTGTCTGTGGTCAAATACGCGCGCTCGAGGGCATCCTCAGCGAAGTCCGGGGATCCAAATTGGAGCTCGGTCATCAAGTTTTTATGCAAAGTTTCAGCTGCGAAGTCAGCAGCCTGCAAAGATGATTGACTGTTAACTTCGACCAGTGATACAGTCTGGAGTTTCACGAATTGCATCACGTTTTGAATTTTCGAAACTCACCTCTCTCCCGCCATGTCCGTCAAAGACCCCAAGAAACGCGGATTCGTAAAAGCTGCCAGGAAGAGGATTTTGAACCACGTGTCGGTCTTCCATACGGGCACGATGTTTTGGATTTGCATGTTCGGCTACACCCACGGCACGCAACACCATCTTTGTGCGCTGAATCAAAATGCGAAATGCGACTGGTCCTACCTCTGAGAGTAGCTAACTTTGACTCGAACGTTTGTCGACAACTTGGATCAATTTCAACTAGCGCTAAGATTTCGCATGCTAATACATCAAATCTTTTTTTACAAAATCCTTTGCTTTGTATTCGCGTAAGGTGATGCACCGTTCGGTCCTCGTTTGCAGATATGTGGACCACGACCACTTCCATCTAAGACGACTGGAAGTTTTCACTTGCTGATGAGTCTCCTTTCTGATTCTCGTGAGTCGTATCGATGTCGTTGATATCTGCCCGATGATGAAGACCCTGGATGAAGACGACTTTCTTCGCGCGAGTCAAATAGAAATTTGCTCCGGGAAAAAATAAAACCTAATCAGATTATCAGTCTCGACGCGACGCCAGCGCCACGCCATGCTGGCCACGCCTCGAGTGAATCGGGCACGCGACAGGCACTCGCGTCGCGTCGGGCTACGGCTATCGGGATATCGTATATCGGGCTCGCGTCGGGTCTGCTGCCTGAGCTCCTCTAGTCCTCTTGCTGCACCTGTTTACTTTCGAGGATAGGAGGTTGCATATTGACGGTTGAGATAAGGAATCAGTAATTGATCGAAGGGTGTTTTATATGTAAAATAGTAAAACCGATCATGCGTTGGCATTAATTGCGCGCTCTTCTTCCTGCGATTGGACGAAAGGCGCATATTGTGCACGTCGATCGAACGATACCATCGATACCATCGAACTGGTCCCATCGAACATACACCTATAAAACAGCAGTTCAGCAGTATTTTTCTTCTTTCGCTTTCATTATTTCCTAGGAGGAATTCGACAAAGGGTATGACTACGTGCACCCCAAGATCGCATTTAAGGGAATCCAGTGACACTGTTTCGCGCAGACGACCGCGCGACTGGGTTGAGTCACATCGAACAGATCGAGAACTCTAGAACTCGTGTACCTTGCAGTCTTCGGTTACGTTATGACACAAGTATCGCATGCGTTGACTTTCTGAGGAAGCAACTAATTGCTGCGCACCAACACTTAGAGCTCACAATTTTCTCAACGTTCCTTCGCCTTGTGGGGCGGCCGGTGCTGTGACTGTTGTAAATATGCGCAGGGATTGTTTGAATGCTCGACTGTTTTTTATTTTTCAGTTTGTTTATGTTGATCTTTAAGCTCACGATATTGGGTGTGCGCAGTGTGTGTCGCAGGTATTCCGATGGATGCCAGGAGGGACGCGTTCTTTTGAGATGTGGAAGTCTAGGGCAACCTAGCTTGGGATTAAACCCAACCACATCGGACTCGTGGTCACTTGTCCATTTATTCACCTTGAATATGTACGCAAAGTTTGAGGAGCAACGACTTAGGATAAGGCATCGGCTGTTTTATTTTTATGGGTTTGTGGCTAATTCGCGACCTCTTGAGGTGTGGAAGTCGAGGTTGGTGTATGCCAACCTTGCTTGGGCTCAACCCCAACCACATCGGACTCACCTCATTCACACTTTTTTAACTTCACTGCCGTGCATCGTGTGTTTTGTTGAAGTTTGGATGGGTCTTAGGCTGATTTCTTTTTTGGGTTTGAAGTTATCTTCGAACCCAAAAATAAATTCAGCCATTGCCTTATATCCACGCAATACACCTCAAACTTGGTAGTTGTATTGCTTGCACATACTTTTATTGATACACACAACGACGAAGCCGCAGGTTGCGTAAAGCTCAAGGTGTGCAAGTAAGCAAAGTTGATAGGAGTGTATGAACTTTCCATGAACCCAAAAACGAATTCAACCTAAGACTATAATCCTAACATCATAAGACGCAACTTTGCATAACTACTGAAGCCACAATAAAGATAACAATATGAGTTCGATGTGGTTGGGGTTGAGCCCAAGCAAGGTTGGCATACACCAACCTCGACTTCCACACCTCAAGAGGTCGCGAATTAGCCACAAACCCATAAAAATAAAACAGCCGATGCCTTATCCTAAGTCGTTGCTCCTCAAACTTTGCGTACATATTCAAGGTGAATAAATGGACAAGTGACCACGAGTCCGATGTGGTTGGGTTTCATCCCAAGCTAGGTTGCCCTAGACTTCCACATCTCAAAAGAACGCGTCCATCCTTGGCATCCATCGGAATACCTGTGACACACACTGCGCACACCCAATATCGTGAGCTTAAAGATCAACATAAACAAACTGAAAAATAAAAAATAGTCGAGCATTCAAACAATCCCTGCGCATATTTACAACAGTCACAGCACCGGCCGCCCCACAAGGCGAAGGAACGTTGAGAAAATTGTGAGCTCTAAGTGTTGGTGCGCAGCAATTAGTTGCTTCCTCAGAAAGTCAACGCATGCGATACTTGTGTCATAACGTAACCGAAGAGTGCAAGGTACACGAGTTCTAGAGTTCTCGATCTGTTCGATGTGACTCAACCCAGTCGCGCGGTCGTCTGCGCGAAACAGTGTCACTGGATTCCCTTAAATGCGATCTTGGGGTGCACGTAGTCATACCCTTCGACAAACTTCACTTTACACTCAGCGTTAGGGATCGACAGCGACCTCGAGCGCCAACCGAACGAAAAGAGAGGTATTCAAAGAAGATAGAACGGTGCGTGCGAGGTTTTATCATTCGATTTTATGTTCTCAATAGTAGGGAGCAGGAAGACCAACCGACTTCCGCGTATGGTCATATATGCTGCGGACTCGTGGGAAAATAATCCGGCTTTGTTGCGCTGTGCATATTGGACGCCCCAAACTTCACAGCACCTTGGGTTTTGCATTCGACTCCACGCCTTTGTCTTCACACGATGATCTTGCTTGCGTCCGGGGAATCCGTTGTATGGGTGTCATGGATCGAGCAACCGAGAAACGTGCTCGGCCAGAGCACGTGGTTGAAGTGTACGTTTCCCCTGGAAGGTTAAGAGTGCTGTTTGTCTAAACTCTTATGCAAATTCTGTTTTGCGGTTCGCACAACATAGGGCGCGAAACACACTTTCGGGGTTTCAAGTTTGGTTTTTAGCGAAGCTGTGAAGTCGAAGAACTCTTCTTCACACCAAGTGCAAAATGCCAATATCGATAGCTGAAATATTTTTCACTTGAACAACATGTGCGCCTTTTCCACTGGTGCGTATGTGCTGTGCAGGGTGCGTCTCCGGGTTCCTGAGACCTTCCTCTTACTGCCCCGGACAAGTCATACATGGAAAACAGACAGCCACTCGCGAAGACGGTGCCCACGAGCAAGCCTGCAAAAGCCCCGGGCCTCAAGGTCAAAATCAGAGTTGCAAGCGCGCCAGATGGTCAGGAAACCAGGTAAGGCGAATCCGAGTCACCAGATGGTTGAAGAGCATTGTTGCAGTGAACGCGCCTTCGACGCGTTCGTAGACCGACTATTGTCGCGTTGTATTGTACTCTTTTTCACGGAGAAAAGCGTTGTGAAGGCGTTGTTGATTGCCGACACATATGGAACCTGCGCGACGTGCTCGACATCCCTCTCTCTACGTGTGGCGCCGTGTTATGAGACGTGTGTCCCACTGGCTTGGAGTGTGCGTCCCTAGTGCTAATGCCAGTGGTAGGTAACGTGTTGGAAGTCCTCACTCTGTGAGACTTTAAGCTTGTGGTGCTTGTGCAATCCTGCATCTCTTGTGTGTTACCGAGTGAGGCAAAACCCTCCTACTGTCTTCGGAGATAGGGCGCAAGACGATGTCAAATATCCCTCCCCTTACCTACGGTTTTGGTTTATGCACTGCTGTTTGAAATCTGCCTAGAACAAGTTCTGACTATGACGGTATCGACGGTGCTAGCCGGTCCGGCTTGGATAGGGGTCCGATCCAGGTGAAGCTTGGAGAGTCAATTCAACGTCGCATCGACGAAGCACACGCAGGTACGTGGTATACTAGACTGATTCCCCACAAATATATATTAAGATCTCGAGGCAACAGGCGTTCTTTTTTTAAGCGTGGGGAAACAAATCCCTGTCCCAAGATTAATCACGCGCTTACTTCTAGTTGCCCGTTAGATGATTGCTTCTTCTCGGGGACACAGACTATGGCGAGGAGGGAGGGCGTGGCTCGCAGTCTGCTCAGGGACACAGACTATGGCGAGGAGGGAGTGCGTGGCTTGCAGTCTGCTCAGGGACACAGACTATGGCGAAGGAGGGAGGCGTGGCCTCACAGTCTTGTCAGGGACCTGGAGCTTATAGCGGAGGGAGGGCGTGGCTGCCGTCGCATCAGGACATGCTATGGCGGGGAGGGAGGGTGGCTGCCCAGTCTGCTCAGGGACACAGAGGTATGGCGGGGAGGGAGGTGGCTCGCAGTGTTGTACAGGGACTGGGCCATGGCGAGAGGGAGGCGTGGCTCAGCAGTCTTGTCCAGGGACACAGACTATGGCGAGGAGGAGGCGTGGCTCGCAGTCTACTGCTCAGGGACACAGACTATGGCGGAGGGAGGGAGGGCGTGGCTCGCAGTCTGCTCAGGGACACAGACTATGGGGAGGGAGGCGTGGCTCGCAGTCTTGTCAGGGACACAGACTATGGCGGGGAGGGAGGCGTGGCTCGCAGTCTTATCCAGGAACTGAACTATGCGGAGGGCGTGGCCTTCGCAGTCTGCTCAGGGACACAGACTATAGGCGGGGAGGAGCGTGGCTCGCAGTCTGCTCAGGGACACAGACTATGGCGAGGAGGGAGGGCGTGGCTCGCAGTCTGCTCAGGGACACCGAGTATGTTGATGGCCCCACCACGGTTTCAACGCACTGCAGGGAGCCTCCCACGGCACCAAGCGCAGAGCACAGCACAACTGTCTTATCGAGCGGCAGGGAAAGCTCAAGTGGATTGATCGGTTTGGGGGGGGGCAGGGGATGTAGTCCTGCTTGAGCCCGGACAGTATGACGAGTGCTTGCGCATCGCGAAGAAGGTGGCTCCCATTCCCGGACAGGAAAATCCCTGCACACATTTGATCGCAGAATGCGCCGCTGTGTTCATGGAAACACCGTGAAGCTTGCTGTGCTCACTGGTGTTGCGCCAGCTTCGCGCAATTAGGTCCTGCACCCGCTGCTTGAACCCGAGCGCCGCGCACAGAGTTTGTGTTTCAGACCAGTGGTAGTCAGGTCTGCTTGCCAGCGAGCCCGTGGGCCTGCACTCTGATGTCTACGCAACGAGTTTTCAGAATGTCGGAATATCGTCGGCAATCAGGAAGATATGAATGTAACGCTAAACGGTGTGCAGCAGTCTGAAAGATATCCTGATACTGTCCGGGGAATCACACGTGATAGATGCCTTGTGTCATCGGGTGTCACCACTGCAATCTCAACATATCCGCCCCGCTTGGACAAGCCCTCCAGCTGCAGTTGTGTGTTAATCTGAGATGCCATGCAGCAATCTGATCGGGCCTGGAGCGACAACGGGGTTCACGTCGGGCATTGGGGCTGGGCAGGTGCATCTCAAAGCGCAGGATGGCAACGCAATCGTTCGGTCCAGCAGCCCCAACCTGCCGGCGCTGCACGTTCCTGACTCCGGCATCGGAGGGTCCATCTGCCACGTGACGTTCTCTCCCAAGGACCACGCCATGCCGCCTGCCGGATGCCCCGCTGTGCTGCTGGAAGGAGGCCCGGAGGGTGGCGCGCAGGCCCAAGCCTCCCCGGCTGGGGACCTCATCCTCCTGAAGCACTGCCGCGTGGAGGGCGGGGGCATGCACGTTGGCGCGCGCGGGAGTGCAGTGGTGGAGGACACTCACATCACCGCCGCCGTCGGCTGCGGGGTGGAGGTGCACGACCGCGCGCGCGTTCTGCTGGTGCGGTGCCGGGTGCACTCGTGTGCGCACGCCGGCGTGCGGCTCCGCGGCACAGGGGAGGCCACGTTGGAGCACTGCAACGTGTACGAGAATGGCGCGGTGACCGGCGAGATGTGGGCCAAGAGCGGCGGCATCTTCGGGGAAGAGACCAGCAGCCTGTCTGTGATTGGCTCCACCGTGAGCTGCTGCAACGCCGGGTGTGCCGGGGTGGGTGCCTTGGTGGCTGACGGGCTCGACGGGCTCGAGGTGACCGCAAAGCGGCGCGAGCTGGACGCCTTGATGGCCAGCGATCCCGCCGCCAAGTGGCAGCCAGTGCTGCGCGAGTACCTCCAGCTGCTAAAGGCCTATCTTGGGGCCGTGCGGGAGCATATAAAGCCGCTGGAGGCCCTCGTGGAGGAGGGTGCGCTGATGCTGGCAGTGGCAGAAGGGGGCGATGATGATCCCCCAAGCCGCTCGAAGCGCGCAAAGGTGGCAGTCGGCGTGCACACACGAGCGTACTGCACCCGGGTTAAGGCCGAGCTCGCCTGGAGCGCAGAGGTGGAGGCAAGGAAGCACCTCCTCGGCGATCAACGGTTGCATCTCTCGTGGCTGAAGCAGGAAGACGAGCAGTGCACGGCGGAGCTCGTGGAGCTGCAGGGGCGGCAGGTGATGGAGGACAAGGCAGCGGTTATGGCGGCTGATCTGCACGCAGCCGAGGCGCAGGAAACGGCTCTGTTGCAGCAGATTGCCAGTCTCAAGCAGGAGCTCTTGGATAACCATGGCACCCAGCGCGGCCTCCGGGAGGCTCTCTGGCTACAGGTACGGCTGCGGCAGAAGCCCCCCCCCCCTCGTCTCGTCATGCTCTGGAGATGATGCCGGGAATCCTCTACAGGGCTGCGCCCAGCTGCTGCCAGTCCTCCGTTTTGTGGCGACAGCGCATTGGCAGGCTCGGTGCAGTTTGTGGTGGCATGCCCCCGCTGTCTCTCCATGCAGCAGCCAGTCAGAGAGAGCGAGTTGCGCGCCCACATTCAGGGTTAACATCGTGGTCCTGTACACCCTTGATAGTAAACGGTGTTAGGGTGCGCTGGAGTAAAACGTGACAAAGTCCGCTGGAGTAAAACGTGTTAGGGTGCGCTGGAGTAAAGCGTGCTAGGTTGCCTGCATACCGCCAGAGGTCCCCAACCTCGAGGAACGGTGTGTGTTGACCCGAGTTCCATTGCCGGCGCAGACATGTTTCCACCGCGCGTCGCTTCTGCTGCGGCTTGCGCCAGGCTGGCGCGCCACGCAACGCCTCGACCTTCGCGCGAGCGCACACCGCCCCGCTCACAGTGCCGGGAGGAGGGGCCGGCGCTCATCGTTGTGGGGTGGCGGTGCCAAGGGGCAGTCGCATGTATTTCGGGCGCAGTCGGTCATGCCGGCGAAGGTTGCGGAGCAGCTGTGGGTGGCGCGGTCAGTATTAGGCGACTACGAGGACTATATGGTACAAGAAGCAGGGGCGAACATGGTGTTATTCGCGCGGCTCAAGGGCGACCCGGGCCGATGCGTGCTGCGGGCCCTGAAATGGTCCCACACCGAGCAGGTGAGAGGTGCACGCTGATGTGGCAGACTCATAGCAAGAATGCACGCTCGCACCGGTTGCAGGATGTTTGAAGACGCACCATAGGGGGATACGAGGCCCAATGGGCAATGTGCATCATAAGTGATATTTGACTAGATTACCCCGCACGCACGAGTCAGGGGCTGCCCTGGCCCCCGAACAGAGTCCCAGGGTGGTAGCAATTTCGGACGTGCAGCACTGCTCTAGGTGGGTTACAGGTCACACCAGGCTTTCTTGGAGGTGCTGTGCTAGGTGGGTTACAGGTCACGACAGGCTTGCTTGGAGGCGCTGTGCTAGGTGGGTTACAGGTCACACCAGGCTTGCTTGGAGGCAATCCATGCCGCGCATTTGGTGGATGTGGCCAGGTGCCACTGCGAACGAGTGGTCTGGACACGGCCATGTGCGTAAGAGAGGTGTTGTATGCGCCAATGACGATCCGGCCACGGCCATGGCGAGGCCCCCGGCGCTGAGTGGGGTCTACACCGCCGCAGAGGCTGCGCCGCATGTGTGGCGAGGCCCCCGCGCTGAGTGGGGTGGGGATCCTGGCGCATCAACCCGCAGGTAGGGATCCTGACGCATCTGCATCACCCGCTGGTGTTGCCTGTGGAGGCGGTGTTCTTCGACGTGGAGCGCAGGCAATGCTTCCTGCAGACGCCCTATGCCGAGCAAACCCTGGAGCAGTGGGCAGACTCAGTCGCTGCTCAGCCCTACGCATGGCACTCTGTGGCACGGCAGCTGCTGCAAGTGCTCGCCCACGTCCACGCCCAGGGGGTGCGCCCATCCTCGCGTCAAGCGCGTTGCTCTCCATCCTGATAACTCCAATTTACATCACGCTCTGTTTGTTCGCGCCGTCTTCGTCAGCCAGCCGCTGTCCGCTCCGCCTCGCGTGTCTCCTCCGCGAGCGCGCCGCCGAGGAGGATGGAGCCACGGCACATGCAACCGAAACCGTGCCCCGAGAGCGCACTATCCTTACGCAAGACGCACTCGCGTGACATGTTAAATGTGCCGGTTGTTTCGGCTG
>LGRX02035570.1:0-79540 GCA_001247695.2 Cymbomonas tetramitiformis | reverse complement strand
ACCCAAGTCGATGAGAAAAGCTGGCTGACCTGGAATTTACGGTTTTCTTAAAGGTGAGTGATTACTGTACTAGCTGAGTTGCTATGGCTCCTTTATTTGGGTTACAAGTGTGGTTGGCCGCGGGCAGGCCTAGGATTAGGGTAACATGTCGTGGCACTCCTCTCCTTCAAGAGGAGGTGGTGTCATGAGAAGACCGATCCCCCCCACCATAACGGGTGGGGGTTTGTCTCCTGCGGTTGTCCCCCCTCGGAGTGTAGTGCAAGTGTCACTGCAATGTGATCGTGGAGGACCTGAAATATGTATGTAATATATATCCAGATTGGACTCCAAAAACAGTCGGACACTCGCAGATACACACGAACGAAGACTAAAATGAGATAATAGAATAACTTAGGTGTTTTATTATCGGAGAGAACTGCAAGATGGTGACTGCTGACGTGGCACCTCAAGGCGAGGGGCGATAGAAGAGGATCCAATATCCCCCCGTGGGGTGAAATTGCTATCCCCATGACACCACCTCATCCCGAAGGTGTGAGGTGCCACAACAGCATCCCAAACCATAAGCACATCGAATCCCTAATTGAACACACCTACAGGATTTAAGGGGTCTTTTGCAACCCAGCTAGTACGGCCCTGCCTGCGCTAATCCAATGATGCGTGCTCTAGGGGCTTATGCCGCCCATGCGTGTGCCGCGGGGATCAACTACTCCCGCCGGCGGGGTAGGCTGCTAATTCTAACGAGCAGGCTGCAGGTGGTGGCGGTGTCCTCGATGGCACAAGAGGTCAAGCACCACTCAAAAGGAGAGACGATCATCCAATGCCCTTGTATCGCGAGGCCAAAGCTGGAAGCGGCCCAGCACCACCGAAGAGGATGCGTCGGTGTGGGGAGGGCGAGAAGGCCGAAGGCGAAAAATGCGGGGAGTGCGCGCGATGAATTGTCTGCACTCTGCAAAAGCGATGATGGAGGGACCGAGGCGGTTGTGAGCAACGTCGATAGCACCACCAGATGCCACCAGATGAAAGCCACGAGATGCTTTAGGCGAAAGCGGAAAATGCAGATAGGCGAGACCGTCGGAGTCAAGGCACGTGTTCTCGCTGATGTCGAAATTGTCGGCGTCGTGCTTGGTGTCTGGTGCGTAAGCACCACCAGACACCACCAGACCAAAGCCAAGGGTAGAATGTTGTCGATGTAGTCGAAGAGATGCCAACGCTGAACGCACACCGGCCATACGCGCACGCTGGCGCGCAGTGGACATGGCCGCTGACTGCTGAGTGCAGAAATCAGCAAACCCACGGATAGGGTTCGCAAACGAAAAGAGAACTTTTCGCAAAATTAAGCAAATCGGGCGATGAAAAAGTATGATTGGGGCAGAATTTGACGAGGAAAACGCCGGTCAGGTCAAAAAACGCCGTGCGATAAGCCAATTTTCCGGCAGCAGAGGTGCTGCTGGCCAGAGTGTCGAGGGCGTACATGTCGGTATAAAATGTCGCAAGCAAATGTCGGGAGTAAGTGTCGGAAGTTAATGTCGGACGGTAAGTGTCGGAAGGTAATGTCGGAAGTAAATGTCGGAAGGTTGGCGCTAGCTAGAAGGAAGACAGCCTTTGTCGGAAATGTCGGTCTAAAAATGTCCGGAAATGTTGGTACTAGAGAAATGTCGGATAGAATCACAGGGCGTGAAGCGATCTTTTCAACGAAACAACGAGGTAAAAATAAGCGTGTAAGGGTCCCATAACCTGATGGAGGACCTGAAATATGTATGCAATATATATCCGCCAGATTGGACCGCCAAAAACAGTCGGACACTCGCAAATACACACGAAGACTAAGATGAGATAATAAAACAACTTAGGTGTTTTATTATCGGAGAGAACTGCAAGATGGTGACTGCTGATGTATGTGGCACCTCAAGGCGAGGGGTGATAGAAGAGGATCCAATGCCCCCGTGGGGGTGAGATTGGTATCCCCATGACAATGTCACCCGCCGCGGTTTCCCGCTCAGTCCGCCGTTCTCGATAGCTAAGACCCTCAAACGAGAAATGTGTTTTATCTATCTCACATCATTCTATCTTGTTACCGATATACTACTACGGGTATATCTCCGATATATAATATTTCATAACACAGTGATAGAGACAAAACTGATATTGATATTGATAAAAGTGTGATATATTACTGAGTAATGAAACCTAAAACCTCGGTCGGTCGGAACGGTCGGAGCGGTCGGAACGGCACGTGTCGGAAACTACTGACCAGTGACACAACTGTCACAGTCACTACCTCTGGACGGATTCGAGTCAGGGGTTCAGGGGCCTGCCTGTCAGCGCTGCCTGGGGTCCTAGATATATCCGGAGGCTCTCGCACAACAACGGGGTTAAGGCTCTCCCACAACTGCGCCTTGCGCGTAGCAGCTGTGGGAGTCCAATCCTCAGCGCGGTCCTCACGAACTAAACGCTGTTCCATGGCCAGCAAAGGCCGCGGGTCGACTTGGGCGGGGTACCTTAATGTTGAATGCTCTTCCTGGTGCTTCTGGCGAACGGGGGGCGCAACCTTTAGTCAACGAAGTCGATCAAAGCCCTCCGGCCATCCCGGTCCGTCGCGGAGTCGGTCCCAAGCAGGTACCCGTAAGCCACAGAGTCGGGCTCGACAATGCACGTGAGCGTGTCGTAGAGACGCTCGTTGATAACGCGGTGTACACCATGGGTAGGGTGGTCGAGGTCAAAGACGTCACATGCCAATCCAGCCGTGGAGATCTCGGACTTGATGGCCACGATAACCTTGGCCAGCTCGGAAACGTCCGTGCCGTCGTTGAAGTAGTCACCCCCAAGCTGATGTTGGCGAATGGTCTTTGCTCATTTTCGATGTCGCCCTTTGGAGTAGATGGCGGCAACAATGCCTTTGGCCGTCTCATACCTCTCACGCGCGATGCGGGCATCGGCCGTCTCCGCCTCGGACTGCGGAGGAGGCAAAGGAACCGGCGGTGTGCGACACGTGGGAGAGTCGCGCACCGCATCTAATAGCCTACAGTAATCACTCGCCTTTAAGAAAACCGGAGAATTGGGGTCAGCCAGCTATTCTCACCAATCAGCGTACCCCTCCCCCCCCCGCCAGCGCCAGCGTCCTATGGAATCGCGAAGAATTAGCAATCACGATCTCTTGATCCAGCCAGCTTATTTCTTAGCCGTAGACGGTTCACTCACCCCAGCTCAGCCAGTTTCTTAAAAATCTGTCAATATGAACCCAGAGAGCCGTGCGCAGCTCAGGGAGTTGAAGCAAGATCTAGACGACAAAATTATTTCTGATTCAGACTACTTAGAACCGAAAGATCACGGGCTGTCGGCGGTGGCGCAGGCGGCCACGCCGACATCGGAGGAGGAGGGGCCGCCGTGGGGGCGGTCGCCGGCGCCCGCCCCGGAGCGAAGGATGCCGAACAGGAGTAGGGGCACACGCCCTCGGTGTCAAGGTGGCCCGTGGTCACCGCCCACAGGCGGAAGCATGTGACACAAACGAGCCCGGTGCCCTCCCACTGCAGGTAGCGGGCATTGCGCACGGGTTTCCACTCACCGACGGGGGGCGCCAATTTCTTCCAGCCGAGGGCATGCATGGAGCCGACGGTGGGCTTGCCACCGCCACCACTGCCGCCACCGCCCCTGCCACCACCGCCACCAGCACCACCGCGCCCAGCACCACCAGATGTCGGAGGGGAAGGCGCGGAGAGGCGGGCCAAGGTGAACTCGTCACGGAACACCTTGGCGATGCGCAAGGTGAGGGCGGCGAAGGTGAAGGGGACGTTGGCCCCAAGGTCGCGCAACACCACCAGGTAAAGTGGTGCGACGTGGGGGGAGACGGCCGCAGAAGTACGAAGGACGCTGTAGAGGTCCGCGACCATGTCGGTGTCGCCGTACTGCGGGTGAATCTTCTTGTGCTTGTCGGCCAACGTGCGGAAGGCCGCAAGCTGCGGGGCGGGGTCGACGGTCTCGTCGAGAATGATCGCCCTGAGGCGGACCCAGAAGCGATGCGTGTCGGGGTCCCCGATGCCCTCCACATGGAAACGAAGGCGCTGCAATGCGCAGCGGCCATCGCGGGGATGTACCTCCACGGACTCCTCATACAGGGTGAGGGCAGTGGAGCGGAGGACCGTGGGGAGGACGGCATACACGAGCTCGTTGAGGACGATGTGGTAGTCGGAGTACTCGTTGTCCAGATCCAGAAGCTTGGCGACGTCATCACGGGAAACAGGCCCGAAAACATGGGCCATGTTGGCGAGCAAGACCGCGAAGTCCGACTCAGCTTCAGGTCCGTCAAGAGTAAGGCCGACGGAGCTCTTGAAGCCGTGGGTCCGGAGGAGCTTGGCCAACTCCTCGCCGTAGGAGAAGGCGTAGTCGAGCTTGTCCGCGAATTCCGTACGCTGGGAGGGCTTCACAAGCGTGGAGACCCAAACCGTAGGGTCAGCGTGAAATTCAGCAGAGGTGGCCGCCCGAGAGACTGGTGTCGGCTTGGCGGTCAATTGCGACATGCGCACAATCGAGTCTCCAGTGCCGCCACGGTCGGGACTAGCCGATGAAGTAGGGCTGGCGGAGGAATGCCCACCAGGAGAACCCCTCGCAACACGAAGGCGGCTGCCGAGGGAGACGCGGTCCGTGCTCATCTCTGGAAGAACGTAGCGTGGAATGACGTCGGGTTGGGAGTGCGAATGCCGCACGAAATCCGGGAGCTGGTTCCGCTCGAGGAAATGGACCGGTGCCGTAAAAAACACGCGGTTTGTGGTGAACGAAGAAGCTGGCAATGCGCTCAGCCAGATGCAAGCAGCTTGTTTCGCTGCAAGCGGCCGCTGGTTCCGCGGGATCTCAGAGCAGTGAAAATCGAAACACCCACTAAGTGGTGAACCGATAACCTGACAGGAACAGTGATATATATATATGTAATTGACGGGGTCGGGTATATATATATGTCACGGAAACCTAGAGCAAAGCTGTCAAGCAGGTGTCTCGGGTTTCACAGTGCGAAGATGGTTGAATAATATACGGGAAGTGTTTTATTCCCTGATCTGAGCAGGACCGTGCCAGGCAAGACGGCACCGCGGGTCGAGGGGTGACACAGGCGGACAGGACTGCCACCCCCTTACAGTGGGGGGGCTAAAGTCACTGTTCCCATGAATCTGTCCGCTTCCGTTCGCGCTTCTTAAGCGCTTTACACTGTGAAAACCTAGTGCGCAGGGTAGATTAATGAAGAGATTGGCAAGTCTTCGCGATATATTAGAAGCGAATAATGTTTAATATAAGGTATTATGAACGCTAGGAAGCATCCCCGCACAGATTCGGTGACTGGAAGTTGATCCCGGATTCCCCGCTTCGTGTGGCGGAAGCGAGAACCGGCATCCGCAAAACGGCATTCCCTTCGGCATCCTGCCGAAGGGAACGCCAAGAAATAGTAATAACAACGACTGAAACATATTTTCAACGCTGTATGTGTGCATTTGTGTTTCATTTGGTCATTTGGTTCACACGCTTCGAGCCCCGCGGGCCGCGGCACATCCGTGGGGGATGGCGCGTGTAAGTTACTAAATTCGCAAACCAACGCAGCAAGTACGTCCATATGGGCTGTTGAACAGACGTTACTTGGGGCGTTGCGAGAAACCGATGGGAACAGCGGCATTCGTACATCTCTCGTAGAGATGATGTAAAGAAGTAGCATGCCAAATCTTTGCGAGAAATTGGATTCACGCAAATTCCCAAAGTACGATTGTGAGGACCTAAGCCCTCGACTACCTCAAACCTTCAGAATGCCCTTTCGACAAAAAATGGTATGCTTTTTCTGCACCTGCACGTTCCGGGGCGGCTACATATAAGCAATCCCAATATTAACGCTATAAGTATTCATCTATGATCTCCATCGCGCGTTTTTAAATATGGTCTTAATACGCCGTACCGCGCCCGAGAGTCAAACTCTTCACCCGCTTTCCAATTAGGCGCACGGAGTAGCTATCTCAAAAAGTTGACAAAAATCCAACGAACATTCGGGTGTCCACGCTAGTTCGAGTTGCCCATGTAAAATGATTTCTTGATCCGATCGTCGTGGTTTCAAGTTTGTTTGGGGTCTCCCCCAAGGCGCTATCGTAGCGGTACCGGTAGGGCTCCTCACCCCTCACCGTCAGCGTCACGTCATCCGATCGTCTGCGGGAGGGATGAATTCCGATTCGCGATTCGGCAACAATTAGTAATGCTAATCGTACTGTAATATATGGGGTGTAATAATGAACGAAGGAAAATGTTTTTTCGTTTGTTGTAACATTATTGATTATAATGTATATATGTTTTATATTCCACTGAGACTGATGTGAGGTTCAGATAGTATTTTCCCCTGTAAAAACAGCGAGACTGCGCCTGGCGAGTTATGGATAATTTGATGAAACAGAGGCAGAGGCAGTTTGAATTTTTTGTCGCACCACCTTCGCAGATCGCATCGTCACTATGTTATAGAGTTCGATGTTTTCGTGAGTGAAAGAGAGGGCGATGCGACGTCGTCCAAACGACGATATTGTAAAAGTTGGTCCCAAGTAGCCGAGTTTTTTGTGTGCTGCCCAAACATCGAGAATATTCATGGGGAAATTGTTGAAGCTCGTCTTGGCTTTGTGTTTTCTTTTCGGGGTGACAGCGTGGATGGTTTTTAGCAATTTTGACTTTGATCTTGGATTTGAAAACGTGCCTGTTCCCGCGTACACGCACTTCCAGAGCGATGCGATGTTAAGACAGCGTCTTGAACAAGAAGTAGCATCCTATAAGCCCAGTCAGACGACTACATCTCCTTCGCTTGAGATAGATTTCAGCCCCAAAGACGATACGCAATTAAAGTTCACACAGATTTATGAAATTCAAGAAACAGAAGTAAGATCACTTTTGCTGGATGTGAATTGCGCCTGTATGACGAGTCTTGATAATGTCGTATAAGTAATCTGAGTTTCGTCGTGTTGTCCTTGGCTTTCGGCGAGTTGAAACTGAAATGGAAGCCAACAGTATTGAGAAAGCTACGTCAGATGTGCGCCTTACTCCCATTCGGGGACAAGGTTCTAAGACACGCCACGATGTCTTGCAGGAATCTGAAGAAGATCTGGACAAAATAGTTTCAGACTTGCTCGGGCAGAATGACGAAGACCCGCAGCCACTGCGATGGTCGAAGCTTTTCGGAGTTTCGGGAAGTGACACGCTTCACAAATTTTGCACGGAGGTCCATCCCATTCCCCCAAGCAGCCCAAAGTCAAAAGCTGGGCGTTACGTTCACAACGACCAACAGCTTGTTTAGTGTGCATCTGCTTTGGTTCACAGACAGGATCGCGGCAAATACTTGAGCAGAATAGCTTCTGGAAAACGAATATGTCGTGCGTCTGGGTTGCGCAGAAAGCCGTAGAAGAGATGAACACTCTATGGAACAAACGAAGCAAACGGCTTTCCATGCCCTTCTTCTCATCGAATGATAAGAGCCACAAGGAGGAAGAAGAAGGCGGCGAAGAGCAGGAAGCAAAACCGTGAGTCTTTCGATCTTTGAAATATGCTGTAGCGATGCAGCACCTGTGGTGCAGGGCTGTTCCTTTCCCGACAGGAACCCGTCCTCCTCCCAGTGGTGTTCCACGCGACCAGGTTTCGAGTTTGCAAACTTTCATACCACTTTATATAAACCACTGCCAAGCTAGCAGGTTTTCAATTTTGCAAACTTTCATAGCACTTTGTATAAACCACTGAGAGCTGCCGCATTCGACACGCGCAAACGGCGCAAGAACCCGTTTAACGCTAGCTCATGCATTTTGTCCAGATTGGCTGACCTGTACCCGAACAACACCTCCGAAGTGCTCGGCCGATACAGCTGGAAGGTACCTCCCACATCCCATGCCTGTGGGCAACACACCTCAACGGAACT
This sequence comes from Cymbomonas tetramitiformis, assembly GCA_001247695.2. Taxonomy (NCBI): domain Eukaryota; kingdom Viridiplantae; phylum Chlorophyta; class Pyramimonadophyceae; order Pyramimonadales; family Pyramimonadaceae; genus Cymbomonas; species Cymbomonas tetramitiformis. The sequence continues at coordinate 71,631 of LGRX02035570.1, read as the reverse complement.
GCACCTACGTTGTGGCCCCTACTATCTTGCGCTCCCGCCTTGCCCACGTACTATCAGAAGAAGACACGTGTGCGTGCAGAAGCAAGGACGGCTGCGAAACTTACTTGCGAGAAGCCGTGGTTCGGGGCTGCTGCAGACCTGCGCACTGATTGGTAACAGCGCCGGGCTCACTATTGGGCCTAACTATGGAGCAGCCATTGAAGGCCACGACCAAGTCATTCGCCTCAATCAAGCGCCAACCAATCGGTCGCCACCCCGTGCCTTCTTACATCGTTTTCCAGCAACCGCGTGCTCGATATTCACTATCCAAGATGCTCCAGCCTCGCCGTCCAGGCTTCTTGTCGGGGCTTCTAACATTTCAGCCGCTCGAACGCGCGATGAATAACGGGTGGCATGGCTGTTGACGTGGCCTGCGTTCTCCAAATGTGATATCCTATCTCTGCCAAAGACTGAACGCCGTTATGCCTTTCCGTGATTGGGCCACACATCTTATAGATCTTTAGTCTGGTGAAGATCCTAAGGCGCTCTGTTCTCAGCTCACATTAAACCATGGTCCTGTGAAACTTTCGAATATCAGGTATCACAAGTACGTTGGCACGAAGACCACGTTTCGGCTTCTGAATCGGCAGTGGGTTCTTGGATATGCGGATAAGATGGATCGAAGAATGTATGGAACTATCAAGTAAGGTTTTACACAGTCTTGATACTGAAAGTGGAGTTGATCCGAAGATGTATGGAACCGTCAAGTAAGGTTTTACACAGCATTGATACTGAATGTCGAGTTGACCCGGCCATGTATATGATCGTCAAGCAAGGTTTTACAAAGTCTTGACTGTCGATCTGACCGGCCATGAATAGAATCGTCAAGCAAGGTTTTACAAAGTCTTGACTGTCAATCGGACCCGGCCAAGTATGGAACTGTAAAATGTATCCCTTTAAGGTCATTAAAGTTATACTTCTAACTCTTCCACTTTTGCACTTCTTTCCTGACCAGTTGAAAAGCGTCTGCATCGCACAGCAACTATTCGCCCGGCTTTCCGTCATGTTCCCTCAATATGCGGCAATTCGCCTTCTAGATTTTTGACAGGGAGCATGCCCGTTCATCCACTTTTCCTCATCAAGGTCAAAGATGTGCCGTCACTGAGGATCAAAACACACTCTCAAGTGGTTTTTCATCAGCTTAGACTATTGCCGTCAATGTGGAACAACACAAAGTCTGATGAGTACTTCCTCATTAGGTCACAGCATTGCCTTCACGGTTGCTTAGAACACAGTGTCTGTGCTTATTGCTCGTGTCATTTTGCTTGTCAGATGGGAAGAATTGCCTCTTGAAAAGACGGTCACATTACTTGCCACTCGTGGGAACGCCCCAGCTTATCGCGTCCTACACAACTTCGTTTCTTCAAGGTGAGATCCTATCTCCGTTCTATCCTGCTGGGTTAACTTTTCTGTTTCGCTTAAATATTTTCCCGACCTCAGGAACTCCGCGGTTGGCGCTTAGTCCAAAATTGCACCAGAGCACTACCGAGGGCCCACCTCGCAGCCCAGAGCACTACCGAGGGCCCACCTCGCAGCCCTGAGCACTACCGAGGGCCCACCTCGCAGCCCAGAGCACAGCCCAGAGGTAGCAACGCTGATACTTGTGTTGGTTCGATTGATGAGCACTGGTGTTCGCTGTGTGCTCCGGCGTTATTACTGGAGTGCTTCGACAGTATCGAGGGTATGCTCTTATACTCTCGCTGGTGTGCTCAGGCGGAAGGATGTGCAGCTACTCCGCATGAATTTCAAGTTGTACCGTGTTGCCACATCGTGCGCCCCTCCTTCCCCGTGTGGCAAACTCGCAGATGGATAGAGGGAAGCAGGGAGGGCGGAGCACGGTTGGGGAGGATTCACACATAAGCACACGAACACACAGTTTGGAGTGGCGACGGGACCTGAAATAGTTACAGTGCAGAACAACAGGTGCAGTGCATATGTCGAGCGCGTTTCTCAAGACCACAGCTTACCTGTAGGGTGACTGGTCCCAAGGTTTCAGTCCCATCGAGTTGGTGTTGGCGAATGGTCGAAGGATAAGCCACACACAGCGCAGCCGAGGTTCTGTGGCTACATGGTGCCAAAGGAATCGGTCCAAGGATAAGCCACACAGCGGGGGCTTAGGGGGGCCGCAGCTTCGGGACACATGCAAGCTGCGGAGCCATCCACTGGATGCACGGACCAGCCAGAGTGATGGCACGCCTCGGGCTTGGAACTGGGTGTTCCGGGAGCGCAGGGTCCTGAAGATGTTCCGCGAGTGCATGGAGACAAAGAAGATGCGTGGACCTGGCGGCGTGAAGAACGCTCGATTTAGCGGAGGATCGACGCCTTCCACCGGCATCATGGTGAGCGCCGGCGCCCGCACTGGCCTTGCCCGATCCTCGAACCATTCCAGTGCGGCCGAGTGTAACAAAAGCACGGCATACTGCGTTGACGCGCATTCTGAGCACGTCCCCGCGTGACCCTGGCGCCTCCCCTGGCAAGCCGGTGACCCTGGCGCCTCCCCTGGCAAGCCGGTGACCCTGGCGCCTCCCCTGGCAAGCCGGTGACCTTGGTGCCTCCCCTGGCAAGCCGGTGACCCTGGTGCCTCCCCTGGCAAGCCGGTGACCCTGGTGCCTCCCCTGGCAAGCCGGTGACCCTGGTGCCTCCCCTGGCAAGCCGGTGTGCGACAAGCCCTGTGCACGGTGTCCTTGTGCACAGGTTGGGGCCGCCATGCTGGCGTGGAATCGTTTATTCAGATTGTATTTCAATCGAAAGAGCCTGCGTGCTGGTAAACTAAGTTAACTCCAAAGAAGGGAGGTAAGGGTTGTGCTTCAATGCCGTCAACGCCGGAGTAGGGAAAGTGATGGCACCTATGTATCGACATCGATGTCGGAAAGCACCCACTGAGAGAGGGGGGTCCACGGTGCAGACAGCGATGCTGCTGGCACGCGAGTGCACTAAGCTACGAGTCTATGGTTTCGGCTCAGCGCCTCAGGTGCGGCCACTATGCACTCTTGTCTGCCACAGTGGATGTCTGCCGGTGCACATTTGCTGAGCTTCAATTTGCGCTCGGTGCCTTCGATGTGGCGAGCAGAGCCTCTGGCATGCTGACCTGGAGGTGCAGTGTGATCGCATTGTGAAAGACGTGAGGAGTGCACATTGAATTGGTGCGCAAGAGAGCCAGGAGTCCTTGCAACGAGGCGGGATGATCGTTGTGATGATTATCTTCTCAGGCCTGGCGCACCTCTCATCCGCGAGCTCGGTTGAGTTATTATTGCCTTTGTTAGCTGCCACAGTTCGGTGGAGCTGCCACGCCTTCCCTTGCATGTGCACCTGCCTCGCACGACAGTGAATGCTTCAGCAGCATAGCGGCCAGGGCCCTTACACAGCCGGGTTCCTTCCAGCGCCACTTCGAAGAATTAAGATCAGCATTGACAAAATCACGCGTTAATGGATGAGGTGGTTCGACTATAACTGATTGAGGTGCTGAATATGGTGAGCATGGAAGCGCGAGGAAATCTGACATGGCTGTAGAATAGACTGATTCTTGACAGCCACCGATTGCACGATTTGTGTTGTAACTGTGTTAGAACGTGCTGTAGCTTGAGGATGCCGCGGAGGGTGCGCCCTTGGAAATCACTCTAGCTGAAAACGTGTTGCTGGGGTCTTTTATCTTTGATGAATGTGGCATGTGTAGCATTGATGTGGAGCGTTGTGATGAGCGCTTTCCCCCCAGGGTCGATACCAATACTACACATTGGCTGGCACCCAACGCGCGGCTGGCGTTTCCGTCCATTCTTTCGACGCCGAGTTGTCGTTACTGCAGGGGTTTGCAAATGCTGGTGTATTGACGCTTTGTGGTCCCCATCATGTATTCGATGAATGCAGGCAAGGCCACCCTTTCTGCTATGGTAGTCACTGGTGTCAGTGGCAGGCTGATCGTCCCATGTGAACATACCACGTGCCATTTCTTTTTACCCCCCTAACTGAGTATTCATGCCCCCAACATCCACCTTTGCATGGTGGTGGTCATACGAATGACTTGTGGCATGCAAATGCATGCATTCATCGTATGCATATGTAGTTTGCTTTGTCAATTATCCGACTCAAACCGCACTATCTTACTTTGATGAGGTGTCATTCTGATTTGCAAAGGTCCAGCTCCTAGGTGGTCATGTGGGCGCATGCAAAGTTGTGTCACGTGATATAAAGTGTGTCAGCATCCAGGAGGCGCTAGGACAACCAAGTGACTTTCAAAGTCTTACATGTCTGGCACTTTGTTCCAGGAAGCCGTGACCCGGCTTGGCACCAGGACGAGGTGGCTTACAGCTTACTGCATTATCTGTAGCCTACCAACAGATGTCCCTCAATGTATGACTTGCGGGGAGATCAATAAGCCCCATCTTCTGTAAGTTTAATGAACATTGTGCCTCGTTAGTGTTCGCTACTATTAAAAGCTTGCATTTCTTCGAATGGCTCTGATATTTTTGTAGTGATCTGTCACAATGCGTTGATCTACATGATGGAAAAGCATGCTGATTTGTAACCAATAGTATTGCCATGATAATTTTCTCAAAGTGCGCTTACGCATGTACTGCAAAATCAATATATTTCTGCATTGCTTATCATATGGTATCCCCATCCCCGCCATGTACATTGCCACAATACATTGATGACGAGCTTACAGCTTGTGGTGCTTGATCGTACTCAGGGCTCGGCTGTACTTCATCCGATGTTCTTGACTAGTCTTTGTAAACAGTGATGTGGTGTTAAGTCATGCATAGTTAGTGTCCATGTGCGCTTGGACCGATTCCAGTGGCACCATATAGCCACGGAAGATCGTGGCTGCAAGATGTACCCACACGAGGGCTCAATGGATTCGGCACATACTTCAGGGAACGGTGTTGAGGGGTATATGTTACGACCTCGCCTGCTTGTTCCTGAATGCTCATAATTTCTACTACGGTGGGGGAAGGCAGGCTTTGTCGGCAGGTCTACTGCCGCTCAGTGTGGCGGTAGCTTATCCTTGGACCAATCCGGGACCGTAGGTGTGCGCGTGCGTAGCCGCAATGTGTCCTCCATTGATCGCAGTGCCCGCTTCGGATATTCGTTCCAACAGGGCGGGTTGGGAATTAGTTGATTTATGATCTTCATTTGTTTGTTAGCTCTGCTAGTTGTTATAGCATCAAATATTAGAATTATGCTTGTTTGTTTGTCAATGCAGGCGGTACCGTATACGGTAGTGCCTCAATATAGCTCTCAGAAGCTTTACACTGCTATTTTGTCACCTACTCAGCCGCGTGTCCACGAGCACTAGCACCCAGAAGGGAGACTTGCTGACACTTGTCCATCTCCCCTCGCGTAGTCTTGCCACAATGACAGATTCAAGGGATCAATTTGCAAATTATGCAAAGTTAGTTACCTGTGCCGGTTGAGCCATACTTAGCCGCCACGCAGTGCAGTTACGAGTTTCCCTTAACTTTTAGGCTTTGTTTGTTCGTAGATGCACCAACGCGAGGCTGGAATTAATTAATAAACACTTTGTTGCTGTTCTTTGTGGCATCGCCGGGTTGGCGAAATAATTAATTAATTTGCTTTATTTGTTTCAAGCATCCAATGCGGGATGAATGAATTAGTTTTGAGCCTTGTCTTTTTAAATGTATCCAATTTTGGGTTTCGTTGGCCAAACAATGATCTGTATTTAAAATCGATAAAGCGGACACTGTACCGCACATCCCATGTTGCATCCCATTCCTTTGTGGCATGGCCCCGCCCTTGTCCTTAATGCTTCTCACATCCATTTGGAGTATGGTGGGCCGTTGCCTTTTGTTGACGGATCTCATGCGTTATGCCGTTCACGTTCCGCTGATTGCGTGTCACCCAATGTATTGCTACATAGCTACCTTTCATGCACTTCCATCAGAACGACGTCGAAATCGGGGTTTCAATATTCGGTTCGACATCTGAACGCATTGTCGACCTGACGAGGATAGCTTTATTTGGTGACCCCAAAGGAACTCCATCGGATACCCCATCGCATTTGATGCTGGAATTGACACTGTGGCATGTTGGTATTGTCACGTGTCATTTCCGGTGTGTCATCTTCGGTGACTCTGCTTGTGTCTGTCTAAGTATATATCGCGTATGTTTATCAAAAGAATTCACGAGTTCGTTCTATCTCGCCGGGAGCGTAGATATATCAGTTAGATTTAGCTATGTGTTGAACCCTAAATTCTCGGATATCCAAACGGTCGGAACTTATCAGATCACACGAGATGAAAATACTCCCGAGATATAACTCAGGTTTTAGGTTTCGGCCTTCGGGTGACGGTCACCCAGACTACTTTCGGATGAGGGTGGCAAATTTGAAAACAAGAGGCGGGGTGACACAGTTCAGGGTCGCGGTGCCAAATTTGAAAACAAGAGGCGGGGACACGAAAAGAATTTGGCGATTTTAGACGATGCGCGTTGGTCATATTGTGTGACACAATAGTATTTGAGGTATATGACCTCCCAACGACACCGTGAAACGACCTAACACTACCGGAACCCGACTACCGTATTGCGCTTTTGCGAGACATATGCAGGTATGGAGCGCAGGTACCTGCATGTGTCTAGGGGGGGCAAAATCAATGGTATGCCCCCCTCCCCCCTAGGGCAAACCGTGGGCGGGCCGGAGGCGCTTAAACGCTACCATCGGCGCCGTATTTGGGGGGGGCATTTTCCATCTTACGTTAGTATACGGTGGTTCCGACGGTCGGAACCATCGTTCTCTTTTGGCTTGCTTGTGGTTGTTCTAATCTCTCGAGTTTCGTCGGAAAGTGCCGAATGATATTGGCGGTTTCTACAAGAACTACAAGAAACTTGAAACTACCTCGTGATATGGAAATCGTCAACAGTTTGGAAATCGTCAACAGTTCATATAAAATCGTCGATATCGCGAGGTAAATTTGCGATATCGACCCCGGACAAATCGTCATCATTTTAAGTGCTTCAAGGCAGTGGGAAAACATACTTCGACCGCTTTCAACGGCCTACCACAGCCATTTTTACCTTACAGAACTGTTTGCAACACGGTGTATATCAGTGTTTTTTTCATATAAAACTGCCTGTTTTGTCCCATTTTCGTGATATCCAGTGTTGCAAACGATATATTTTCTTGAGATATGGTTTCCACAAGGGGGGCAAGGTATGCCGCACCCCGCCTTCCGTCGTTGCAGACCAAGAAAGCAGACATGGAAGCTCTGGTGCAGCAACTGGTGGGTCTGCCGACGAAGGAAGGACCATTTGGCTTCCTGTTTTGAGCTTGCACAGCTTGTTTGAGTGGGTGATATGACCTGCTTATGTGAAATCTAATAACATTTCCTTTAGACTTTTCACGAATATCACTTTTGGTATGTAGCACTTTTCACGAATATTACTTTTGCCATATATCACTTTTCACGAATATCACTTTTGGCATATATCACTTTTCACGAATATCACTTTTGGCATATATCACTTTTTACGAATATTACTTTTGGCATGTATCACTTTTCACGAATATCACTTTTGGTATATATCACTTTTCACGAATATCACTTTTCGCCAATATCACTTTTGGCATCGTATATCACTCATTCGCGAATATCACCTTACCGCGTCAATATCCCCATGCGAGAACATTACCTTAAATGAATAATTGTGCGCAATATTCGTCTTCCTTACACGTCCGTGTACTCATTGTTATCCCCCTCATTGTTATCATTACACCACATTCCCCACCGCGCGCGGGCTCTTTGTCGCGGATAATTGGACCCGCTGCGGTGTTTCGGGTATATATATATTAAGGTTTAAGAGTATTCCACCCATACAGTCCCATCCGGTGGGTCATGTAGATGTCCATAGACTCCTAGTTTGTTCCATTCCGATAATTATCCCATGAATTATCCACATTTTTATATAGACTGTTGATAATTACCAAACTGGACTTTTTGGGGGCCTGCTTACCCCCTACTGTCCACACTGTAATTTCTCCCCCAATATTGCGTTTCGGCTAAAATCGTTCATATACGTCGATCCGCTAAGTCGTGTAGATGCCCTCATCATCTTTGATTGACCGATTCTGATCAATATTCCACGAGTTATCCCAATTTTTATATTTTAGTGTTGATAATTGGCATATGACGAGGTAACAGGTATCTACGTATCTACTTGGTACCATGAAAACTGCGAACTGAAACTCCTCTCGCGTCGGAACTGTCGTGTGTGCTGAGACGGTCGGGTGGAGTCAGAAAACATTTGTCCCGAAATAAGGCGCATGCAATCGTGGAGTCCACAGTCCTGAGGAATGAAAGTTGATTGGTCCGTTGGCATCACTTCGCTTACGTGGCGCCATTACGCTTACGTGGCGAGGATCTTTTTCAGGGCACAACTTATCGAGTTGTTGCGAAGGCTCGTATGCATGTTCATTGGGCTCATTTCGATTTTGCTTGTGGTGCACTTGCTGCAACTTACAGTAGAAAGGGGAGAAATGGTGCGTGAATTTCAAGGGCGGGAATCAACATATTGGTTCTGGTCCTTTGCCCTGTGGGTCATTCATTTTGCGCTCGATGTCCGTGCAGTGTTACGTAACGCTATCGCTGGTTTATTCAGAGCCTTGCACTTGCAACGACTTGAGCCACGCAGGGGACTGGTCTATGTCGCTCGTCAACTATCAGCTTGTCTTACTTTTTCTCGCGAATCTGAATATTTTCCGTCGGCCTCACGAAATCCTCCACCGCCGAAAAGTCTTGCCATCGTTGTTGTTGATGAAGAAGAAGCATATAGATGTATGGCGAAGATGGCTGACATCCTTGTATGGTATGTAGCAAGCCTCCGCGTCAGTTGAATTCAACGCTTTTGTATTTATGTGTATCACCTATGCGTAATCTTGAGTCTCGCTGCCAGGTGTGTTCGCACTGGAGTGAGACAGATCGCCCTGTACGACTCAGCAGGTAAATTTCAACTTAAACTTTAAGGAAAGTATAGGGTAATTCAAAAGCCATCGGACGATATTGGCAGCGTTATAATTTTGTCGCGCACAGTCTCGTTGAAAGTCGCGCGTCCTTAACGAGGAGCAGGAACGTATTTTGGCGCCTGACCAGTACTTCATCCTTTGAGAACGTTTCGCTGAGATCTCGCGAAAGACGTTCCTATTCACGGCAGGAGTGTTTCGCGCCAACTGGCAGAGGCTTTCCGGGCACATCGATGAGCTGCAACATTCCACTTCATCAACTTACCAGTCATATAGGTACTCCCTCCTCCAAGCACATAGGCACTTCCTCCTCGAATTGCCGAGGTGTTCCTAGGGTTTTCAAGGCAAGTGGATAGCCTAGCCAGTCTTCAAGGGTACAGCCCTATGCTTGGATATATCTGCGTCTAGCTCACCATTTGAACGTCGTGTGTGCGTTGCGCCGCACTGCAGAATAGGGTTTGGCGTGGAGTACCAGACGACGGCAGGCACTGGTATGTCAAACCCGCGGCCTCCTCTGTGTGCTTCAGTTCAACTAGATCTTTCACTTTTGTCCATGTTTGACATACCCGTTCCGTGTTAAGCTCTCTTCTTTTGCCTAGCAGCATACGCGAGCATTTCCCATCGTCTGCCTTGTGGGAGTTAAATAACCCATTGCATGTGAGCATTCGAAGTGCGCTGGCGTTGTCCGCATACTCAGGTCGGGAGATCGAAATCGCCCTTCTCTCACTCGAGCAGTCGCGCAATCAGCTTATTGAAACCTGCTGCAGCAAGGTACTTTTCACGAACGCAGCAGCGGCTTTGTGACCGACTTTTGTATCGGCCCATGAACTTGTCCAATTCTCCGAGCCAGTTGTACGGATCCTAAAATGACAAGTCCCAAATGCTTAAAGCATTCAAAATCAACTTGCAAAATTCGGAAAGATACAACCCAGACAAATAATTTTGAGCGAGCCACTGCGCGTATACCGATATGCCTGTGAACACCTACGCAGTTGAATAAGTTAGCACCTTTTGCTGGCGCCATAAAGCAAACTGAGCATAAATCGTGTAATATGTAAAGTTGCTTACCACCCTGTGTCTTTCTCGAATATCAGGTGGAAACGCGCCGCCTGGAGGCGAGGGAAGAGGAGAGTGCGTCTCCAACTCGTGGTGACGGCTTCCTCACTCGTGAAAATCGTTTGAGCTTTTGAGCGTTCCCGATTCTCCCTCCCAGGATATATCCCTCTTCTTCCGCAACAAACGTCCAGTACTTGTCTGTGACCCACTGTCACTCACTCTTGTTTGGTTCTGATCAACAAGGGGGACGGATCGTTGACCTCGCTACAGGCGTTGGGAAGCACCCAGAACTTGGAAACACTTCGGCCTCCTCCTCCCAACTTATGCAGGTTTGCACACCACGTGGTCAAGTGCGTGCTTCCATTGGCATGCTTGGCCAAGGGTGCCTGAAGCCCGTATGCCGTAGTCTCTACATCCCATTTCGTTGCACAACATGGTTGCTTCTGTTGCATCGCAGCGCTCTATACGACGTCTTGCATATATTTGAATGGGATTACATGTTTCCAGACAGCCTGTAATGCTTCCAGGCTTGAGTGATGCTATGGACGTTCAAGGCTTTCTTGAGGCGCTCTTGTCCTCTCCTGCCGACCAGCAAGTCAAAGTTGCGGCTCGATGCCGCACACTGCATACTTCTGCTCTTTCTGATCACGTGCGTGTGCTCTCTGTAGACGGGATGGGGATGCGACTCCGGGGTTGCGGGGCCGCAACAGTTGCTAACACAGCGCTGTGAGGAGAGCTGTGTGGAGCTTCTCCTTCTGTTCGGAGACGTGGTGACGCTAGCTGGCTTTCCCCCGTGGCAGACGCACCTCTGCGAGATCTTACACATGGTAACACCTTGCATGTCATGTGAAGTGACAAGTCCACAGCCACGCGTTAGGTTTTCGTCACATACCATTAGACAAATGCATAGCCAAGCGTGAGGTTTTCGTCAAATGCGATTGGACAAATGCACAGCCACGCAATGATTTCAACATATGCCATAAGACATTTGCACAGGCAACTGTGAGGTTTTCGTCGCATGCCATTAAGCAAATGCACAGCCACGTTTAGGGTTTTCGTCACATGCCATAAGACAAATGTACAGCCACGTGTGGGTTTTTGCAACATGCCAAGACAAATGCACAGCCACGTGTGCCGTTTTCGTCACATGCCATGAGGCAAACGCACAGCCACGAAAGGATTGCAACACATGCCATAAGACAAATGCACAGGCAAGTTTGAGGTTTTTGTCACATGCCATTAGGCAAATGCACAGCCACGTTTGGGGTTTTTGTAACAAGCCATTAGACAAATGCACAACATGTGTGTTATGGTTTTTGCAACATGCCATAAGACAATTGCACAGCCACGTGTGAGGTTTTCGTCACATGCCATTAAAAAATTGCAGAGCCAGGTGTGAGGTTTTCGTTACACGCCATAAGACAGATGCACAGACACGTGTGCGGTTTTCGTCACATGCCATAAGACAAATAAACAACCGCGTGTGAGGTTTTCGTTACATGCCTTCAGACAAATGTACAGCCACGTGTGAGGTTTTCGTTGCATGCCATAAGACAAATGCACAGCCAAGTGTGAGGTTTCATCATTACATGCCATAAGACAAATGCACAGCCACGTGTGAGGTTTTCGTTACACGCCATTAGGCAAATGCACAGCCACGTGTGTTATGGTTGTCGTCACACGCCATAAGACAAATGCACAGCCAGGTGTGGGGTTTTCGTCACATGCCATAAGACAAATGCACAGCCGCGTGTGAGGTTTTCGTTCCATGCCATAAGACACATGCACAGCCAAGTGTGAGGTTTTCGTTATATGCCATAAGGCAAATGCACAGCCAGGTGTGAGGTTGTCGCACATGCCATACGGCAATGCACTGCCAAGAGTGCGGGTTTCGTCACACGCCACAATGATTGCACAGCCAGGTGCGCGGTTTTCGTTACATGCCAGTAGGCAAATGCACAGCCACGTTTGGGGTTTTCGTCACATGCCATAAGACAAATGCACAGCCACGTGTGAGGTTGTCCTTACATGCCATAAGACAAATGCACAGCCACGTGTGTTATGGTTTTCGTCACATGCCATAAGACAAATGCACAACCAGGTGTGAGGTTTTTGCAACATGCCATAAGATATTTTTTGGGAAATCAGGTGCAGTAATATCGCAAAAAGCAATTAACACTGTTCATTACACAAACTTAATAGCCCGTTTGCCCAGCGAATAGACACTTCGCGACCAATCACAATACGCAAGCTGCCATTGTTCTTTGCGCTATCATGTTCTAGTTCACTTTGGAAGTTCCAGACTCACAGTTTGTGCAAGGTCTCAGGTCCCTATCATCTATCATCCTGATCAGATGATCACCGTCGTCCCCTACAGATTTGATCCTACGGCTCCGATCTGATCACAGTTTTCTCACCCTTCTAGACACTGCACAGAGACCCTATAATTAGGGTTTCTTCAGGGTTTGACTTGCTGTGAGCTATAGTGGGCCTAGACAGTCAGTCTTAACACCTAACTGATCAGCAGAGATTGCAGATTTCAACACCCCTTCTACAGGGTGATTGTCTATTGCCAGTCCTCGGGAGTGGTGCCCATTTGCTAGAGCCAGTCTTAAGGATGGTGCCCGTGCTCCAGCTGGTGGTGCCCATGTGCCAGCTCCAGTCTTTGGGATGGTGCCCCTTCATTCCTCATTCTCCATCTCCTCTTCGAATTGCACTGTAGAGCTCGATGCAGGCAGAGGATTGATCTCCTCCTGGAAGTTCATCACACCAAGTCTGGTTCTGTGCACTGTAAAGCTTGGTGCAGCTAGAGGTTTGGTAAGTATATCTGATATATTCTCTCCAGATTCCAAATACAGAAGATCCACCTCGTCGTCCTCCACATCTCCCGAATGTACATGTTCCTTACCTCTATGTGTTTGGACCGGTTGTTGTTGACATAATCCGAGGCCAAATGAATAGCCCCTTGATCATCACAGTACATGGGTACGGGAGTGATCACTGTCACCATATCTCGTAGTAGGTTCAGGATATATTTCACCTCCCGTCCCCCTTCGGACATCGCGATTATCTCAGCCTCGGTAGTCGACATTGATACCGACTTCTGAATAATCGAGGAGAACATCACCAGACTCCCACATAGGCACGCCGCAATGCCTGACGTGGATCTCCTCGTCATCTTGCATCCGGCATAGCCTGCGTCCGTGTAAAGTGAGAGTGGAAGCCCATTCTCCACACCCCCCCGAGCTGCCATGGTCCGGAGCACCAGCTCATAGTCCAACGTCCCCTTCAGGTATCTGAGCACCCGCTTGAGCGCCTCAAAGTGCTCAGGCCCGTAGGCAGCGCTGAATTTAGAGAGAGCAGACACCGCCGCCATGATGTCCGGCCGAGAGCACCGTGCAATCCACTGCAACTGCCCAACCAGCGCCCGGTATGGGAGTTCCGAGTGTTGTTCTCCACACGCCTCCAGCACTGTCCCCGGAGCCATCGGGATCGCCACCGGCTTTGCCTCCTCCAGACCGTACTGAGACAGCAGTGACTACATGTACCCCTTCTGCGAGAGGTACGCCGCATCAGGTGCCCATCGCACACCGATGCCCATCACAAGGTGGAGCTCGCCTAGGTCCTTGCAGGTGTACTGAGCATTGAAAGCAGCCACAAAGTCCAGATACCACCGGTGAGAGGAGCTAGCCACCAGATAATCATCAACATAGCACAGTAGTATCACCCATAGATCTCCGTCATGAAGGTAATACAGGCAAGGTTCAACCTGGCTCTTCTGCATCTTCTTATCATAACCTATTATGAACGCATTACTGGTCATAAACCAGGCTCTACCAGCCTGCTTCAGCCCATATACATCCTTCCTCAACCGGGCATAGCTGCGCCCACCATACCGCAGCCCCGACGGCAGCCGCACATACAACACCTCCTGGAACTCCGAGTTCAGAAACGCCGTCTCCACGTCCTTGTGATACACCTTCAAGCTCAGATTCAGTGCCAGAATAATCACAAGCCTCACGGATGAGAGTTGTGTGCATGGCGCAAACGTGTCCAAGTAGTCTTCCCCATAGACCTGCTTGTTCCCCTGCACACAGATTCTGCCCTTCCTGCGGTCTAGCCGCCTGTCCTTCGTCATCTTCACCTTGAGTATCAGAGTCATGTTCAACACTCGAGCCGCTGCAGGCACATCGTCGAAGTCAACCATCTCGAGGGCCTTCTTGTCACTCACCAGTGATGACATCTCCTTGTCCACCACCGCAACCCACTCATCTGAATCCGGGGCAGACAAGGTCTGCTTGTATGGCTTCGGCTCCGCAACTCCCGAAGGTAACAGTCCATCACCTTTGATTACCGAGGAGATCGCAGTGGGAAAATGCACCTTCCCCGAGGGCAGATCCAGAGCAGTGTAATTCGAGAGCAGCACCACATAGTACATGTATGCATGTGCTTCAAGAGCCCGGGCACATATAATCGCCGTCTCCAGCTCTTCACCACCAGAGTCCACACTCACCACCGTGAACAGCGGGTAACAATCATTGTGGCTGCGATCAAGATTCCCCAGCATAGCATATCTGGAAGGAGAATCCTCCAGATACACCCGAAGAGCAGTCCAGAATGTGTCTTGTCTCTGCTGCAACTTCACCACGGCCAGCACTTTATCACTACCATCCGGCACATAGGCACTCCTTCCCACCACCAGTGCGTTCTCGTGGATCACAGGGGACTCCACATATTCAGCATCCAAATCAATAAGCATGAAGTTGGTCTTCAATGGGGCCAGCACCGAAGGATCCCATGATGTCACCACAGCACCCAGCTTGTCCAGTCTCTCCGAGAACACCACCATTCCAGAGCGCACCACCTTCTCACTCTCGGCGTCGTACAATAGATAAGCTGTAGATACCTCGGAGTGACCAACATATCGGAGTTCCCGAGATGTGTTACCAAGCTTGCCATCTCTGATGTCAGAGTCACAGTAGACATATGCTATACACCCAAAAACTCGCAGACCGGTCAGATCCGGGAGTTTCCCATTGAGCTTACTGTATGCAGACTTCCAGCGCAGGCACTTCCTGGGAATTCTGTTCAGCAGATAAACCGCATGGTGAACGGCCAACGGCCAGTACTTCCTGTCGAACCCAAGAGTCATTAGGAGCGCTCTCGCCATTGCCTGCACATCCCGGTGCGACCGCTCGACCGTAGCCTGGTTCTCGTGCAAGTACGACGACCCATACCTCTGCTCTATATCATTTTGCTTGCAGTAGTCAGCCGTCTGCCGAGCAATCATAGTGCTGTCTCCATCTGTGTGTAACACCATATGGTATTGCTCATCCACGCCAAGTCTGCTCCGATGCTTGGGCAGCTCCACCAGATATGCCTCCGAAGCATCTAGGTACTCAGACTTCTTCCTCAGAAAGTAAGCCCACATCCAGGGCGTGGCATCATCCAAGAATTGAGCAAACCACTGTATCCCCCAGCACTGTGCACAAAGGGCCCACATGTATCAGACCATACAAGAGCACCACACTCTGTAGCCGCCTCCCGTCCGGTAGCTTTCACTGAGGGCCTTGCAGCCTTCGTGATACGACATGCCAACCACCTGTCCGGGCAGCACAGCACGCAACTGTGCTCATACTGATGAGCCGTGATTCCCATCGGCACTCCCTGCTCCACCATCTTGCTCATGCTCGCATCCCCGGGATGCCCAAGTCTCACAAGCTGCAGCAGCTCGGCATCCATCTGCTCCATAGTGTGGCAGTCCTTATACACCACTACCACCGACCACTTAGTGCCCTGGATCCACACTCTGTCTGACCCACATGTCTCAAGGCCCTCGGTGTTATAGCACTCGCTCTTGGGCGCAGAAAGTACAAACAAAAATCGGGTGGTCACGGGCTCTGCCTCAAAGTCATGCAGGGCCTTCTGCAAGCACTTCATTCTGATCTCATGTTCATACGGGGGATTTCCGTAGCAAAACCGCCCAGACCAGCACTTGTCAAAGGCAGAATCCTTCACAGTGTAGTAGCATTTGTAATGCTCATTGTCCTCCGAGGCGAAAAGCTCCACCTCAATCGGACCCAACTGCTCAGCATGGTCCTCCAAGTCCTCGAACCTCCAGTTCCATCTGTCCCGGCCCTCAGCTCCTTCATGTTGCTCTGCTGAAGTAACTCCACACGCAACATGCAAGGCGATGCTTGAGGTGTCTTCACTCGGTATATACTGCCGCCCCACTCTGTCGAATGAGAAACAAAGCGCATCCTTTGATATGGTCCTTGACCCGAAGTCAACAGTGAATCTCATATCCGCCAACGCCACAACCGACACAAGGTTGAACGCTCTCCATCTTCACTGTCATCATCCGAGACGAGCTCAGGCACGTCCACAAGATCCGCATCATCTTCATCACCCTCATCACCAAGTGTAGGCACACCCTGAGCAGAGGCGCACTCCCAGACATGCTGATCTTCATCTCCACTGTCATCATCCGAGACGAGCTCAGGCATGTCCGTAAGATACACATCATCTTCATCACCCTCATCACCAAGTGTAGGCACGCCCTGAGCAGAGGCGCACTCCCAGACATGCTGATCTTCATCTCCACTGTCATCATCCGAGACGAGCTCAGGCACGTCCACAAGATCCGCATCATCTTCATCACCCTCATCACCAAGTGTAGGCACGCCTTGAGCAGAGGCACACTCCCAGACATGCTGATCTCCATCTTCACTGTCATCATCCGAGACGCGCTCAGGCACGTCTGAAAGATCCTCATCACTGTCGCAAGGAGCACGCCGAGACATAGAAGGACCATAAATGCCAGAGGCCCAGCCATTAGAGGGCGCCACACCATGAGCACCAAAATCATCCGACCGATGAGCACCAACACTGGACTCATCATCGCAGGTGTCCCCATCATCAGAGCCCGAGTCCTCCATCAGCTCAGGTCAGCCGTCGCCAGAGTCTGAGTCACTGTCTGAAGAATCGTAGTACTCATAAGTGTCACCGTGATCAGCAGGGTCAAACAGTTCACCCACCAGCTCCTCAATCGCCTCAACCGCACTCACCACCACCCGTGTGGCCACACTTAAGCGCGCCATCCATAGTTGCAGGTCCTGATCGGTACCCCTCACCACCACGGGCTCCTTCTGGATCAACTGGCGGAGGGCAGTATCAACTCCCACCAGAATGCCCATCTTGCTCTCATACTCATCCCTGCCGACCCCATGGTCCACAACTGGGGGAGTAGTGCGGTGCATGGTCATCTCAGCATTGCCCAAGATGTCATATGTACCACCCATAAGGATGTTGTGCTGGTTCTGCACGCCGGGCGTGTACCAGAACTGCCTCCGCAATATAGCATAACCACGTCCAAGATGCTCCACTCTGCCAGCCTCCCAGACGGCCCGGCAAGCGGGGTACCTCCCAGGGAAGAAATGCATCAATAGTTGCCACATACACAAACGATTTATACACAGGTGACGCCGAGCAGAATGTGTGCCTGCCCTGGGAATAACGGTGCACGGGCTTCTTCCTAGCAGACCTCCTGGAAGAGCTGGAATCAGCACTCCCGACCCGAGATGCCTTAGTACCGCCCGAACAGGGGGACTCCTCAGCAACCACATCCCTCCAAGTTCTCATAGTGCTTGCCTACTTGCTAAGCCCTATTAACTAAGGAAGACGTACAGAATACCCGCAGAACGTCTCTGGCGTGTCCTGGTGACGTCTTCTTGGTAAGACAACAAAACAGGTGAAAAAGAAATTAATTAAGCTAGTTAACGTACCCAACTCATCCTTCTGCTCAGCGGCCAAGGCGTACGATGCCTGGGCAGGCGGCTCGTACAGCACCAACCCCTCGATGGTGAGCAACGCCTCCTTTTTCTGCTCGTGGGTTGGGTACTTTGTTCGGGCGTCGGTCTCAATGACCAGCGCCTTGATGGCGTCGGGGTGCTTCCGATAGTAGGGATGGGCGGTCCGGGAGGGGTGCCACACCCACTTCCCCTTTTCCGTGCCCCTCCCCGCCACGCTGACATACACCCCAAGCCTCCAGGAAATGCGAAAATCACAAATCATATTTTTGAGGCGGCGGCCGATCTCACGGAGTTCGTAATCATCACTGCAGGCGAGGAGTTCGTCCTTGAAGGACTTGACCGCGCTCGCTTGTTCCGATACGTTTAAGATGGGGTCGAGCCGCCCGTCGCTCACCCGCTCCACCAGTATGCGGGTGAAGTCTGCGTTGAAGTGAAGCATGCCCGTCTTGGACAGCTTCCTCTTCGACTCCCCCCGCTCCCCCCGCAATCGTACACGATTGTCTGAACCGTCTGCTGTTGACTGTTGATGTCCCGTCTCGCTCGGTCCTCGGCCATAGTCAACGCGAAAACCAGGTCCCCGGGGCATAGAACCTCCTCTTCTCCAACCAATGCACCAACAGCACCGGGAAGCTTGCCGTCCCGCTTGAAGTCTAACGCCCGCTTCTCAATCTTGTCCCGCAGCTCAGGCCGTCGCTTCAGAAGTTCCTCACGCACTTTCAGATTATTATAATATAGGCCTCGGCCGAGTGCCCTTTAGCGTGACACGTCGCACACTCGACCTTCTTCTTCAATTTTCTTGTCTTCTGCTCCTCCTGCTTTCGTCTATCCTCGACGAGAATCCTCGACGACGTCAATAGATGATGTACTTCGCGAGTCTGTCCCCGATATGTATTCGCGTATACTTCGAAGCAATTCCCTGACTTCAAGAAAAACAGGCAATGGGTTGCCCAGCACTCCCAGCTTCGCTGGCTGTGCGAATAGAGCCTTCACCTGCTTCACAAAATAAGCGCACCCAGTGTTACGCCGAAGCTGGTAAAGTCGCGCCCACGCTGCACACCCGTCTGCTCTTGCTCTGAATAGCCACGAGTCACTGAATTAGCTGACTTCGTCGTCACACGATACAATCAGTTGTATAGCACAGTGTTAGCCTCCTCCGAAAAATCCGGATGCGCCCGAATGTCCGACAACTGTCGGTTTGCTGCCACCAATATCGCTAGCAGCGTGTGTCGACAACACGCCAACACTCTGCCTCGGAACTCCAACCACGAGTTGTCGTCCTCAGACCCCTGTCCCGAGTAATACTGGTCCGATGTATCGCTCGAGAATGCCTCTTAGCAGTGCCTAATTGTGACTGACCGCCGGGTTTGTCGGTGTGCTTGTAGGGCCCTGTTGAGAAAGTGACGCACTTTAAGCTCCAAGCAGCCTTCCAGAAATATGCGCGTGTCACGCAGCGTTTTGGGACGTAGCATTTCTCACTGCAATGTTTTCTGCTGACTGTAACAGAAGAAGACATTAACGATGCTTCCTTCTGGGGCTCCCTACGTTCATTTGCTCACAGGAAGCATCTTTGTATATCCAATTATTTTGACACGTCAAATACATTGTTCTGTGTTACTTGCAAAGAAAAAGATGTATGCATACTCATACCTTTTAATAATTTAAGGGATGTAGAATTGGAAGGCAAGTGGTGTCTGTGTGATTTGCTTTCCAAACTTAGAATCCTAACCGGACTGCTACTTATGGCGAAAGCACGCTGTAGCATGAGTAATTGTGAGAAGCGTTAACCGCGATGTGCAGCACACTTTTATGTGGGCGGGATGATGAGGGGGTGTGTTCCCGGATATAATGTCAAGCATGTGTGGTATATAAGGTCTCAACGAGTCAGATGCAATTCCGTGGAACGTCGTAACTTACAAAAATAAAGTTGTTGCCCTGCAAACTAACGAATACCTGCCGTTATCTATCAACAGACTTTCAGGATTGTCCATATCCGTTGTCGACACGAAAATCCAGAATACCGAAATGTGCCATTGATGCCGTCGATTTTGCGAACCGATACAGTGCACTCGGATGATTACCTTGCCCTAATAGAGTTGGAGAGCCTCTTTTTAAGCAAGGCTCGGTATCCATATCTGTCATATATATATATATATATATATTAGATATCGGAGATGTCCGAGGACAAATTACATGTGGATCTAGCAATTGTATATCGGAGATGTCCGAGGAGCTATCAACTAAAGTATATATTGGAGATGTTCGAAATATCGTTATTTATCCGATCCTAAATGAAGTTATAGTCATTCATATTCACTCCTCCATGTGGTATGCGTATACAGTTATGCATATTCATTCGATAGAGGATATCAATCGAATGCTGATCATTGGTATCAATGATTTTACCGATATAACCTGAAAACCTCGCTTTTCCGATCTGCTACGGGTGACAGTCATACCGACACACATATTTGACAACGTACCGAGCCTTCTGAGATGCAGAACTCAAACTCACCATGCATGCCATTAAGCTATTGGTAAGATCTGAAGATAGCTGCTCCATAGCATACGATAACTGTTAAATGTTACGGTTCCGTAATTTCGGGGGTGCTTTCTGAGATTCATCAGTTCTCACCATGCACCCATGCATTTCACTACTGTGCTTTCAGCAACAACAACCTAATAATGGAATATCTCCACAATAACGTGTGCTAGTAGTCATACACATGTAAAGCGCTGTCCAAATGTACTATCGAATGGCTACCGATTGTTGCTCAGTACATGCAAGTTATTTGAGGTATGCCAGAGGTGATATGCAAAATCATATTTCCACACACACATACGGTGTGCTTTCTGACATCCGGCGCACAGAACCAATGTACTTAATTAGCTCTTGACAACGGCATTTATATTCCGACACTTTCACGCTTCCAGAAGATATTGTATGCTCTCTTGATCTCTATATATGGCCATTCGATATGGATGCCAATGACCACGCATGTGTGGAGAATGCCTAATAACGTTTCTAAAACAAAGGAAGCCCGCGAGATTTTGCGCGTCGGAAACGATTTGTTTTATCGTGCATAATCGCCAAACTTTTATGAAGCTATAATTTAGGGAGGAAATGACACACACAAACACAGAGAGATAGAAAGAGCTCGAATCTCAGCAGGTTAGCTGGCACATACTCTATGAAATATACAACTCTGATATATGATATAGGCTAACATTATTCGTTTGTGCATTTCGTATGTTCGTTCGTTTGTGCTATAGCAATGTGTGATGTATTGTGGGCATGGATGAGTTAGAACGATGGCATGCATCATCCTTTCAGTG
Organism: Cymbomonas tetramitiformis; assembly: GCA_001247695.2. NCBI lineage: Eukaryota > Viridiplantae > Chlorophyta > Pyramimonadophyceae > Pyramimonadales > Pyramimonadaceae > Cymbomonas > Cymbomonas tetramitiformis. The sequence goes on along the minus strand of LGRX02035570.1, from coordinate 50,421 downwards.
TGTGCATAATGCAGATATCTTTAACACTAATGTATCGTGCTTTGGATGGTTGACTATATCGAATTCAGTCTCGAGTTCGTCGCCCAACTCGCGTAGGTGTATGCTGATATGGGGTAAAATACGAGCGAGGACACTTTTCATTTCTATCATGGCCACATATTGGCCAGGACAATTTCGGGCTCCATACCCGAATGGATACACGGCTTTCGATAATTCTGATGATGGGCTGCTATCTTGCCAACGATCGGGAGAGAATAGCCATGGTTCTGTGACTGCTTCGGGATCCACTGCCGAGGCGGCACAATTCAAAACGATATTGGTTCCTTTCGGAATTAAGTGTCCACCAACGATATCATCCTCGGATGCGTGCCGTAAAATAAGGGGGACAGCGCTGTGCAGTCGAGATACTTCTTTGATGAAGGCTTCTGTGCGCGGCATCTGCTTATCGATGGTAATGCGTGAAAGGAACTCTGGGTCCTCGAAGCTGGAAGGGACAATGGATATTATTTCGTTGCGTACCTTCGCAGCCTCGAGAGGAAATTTGGCCAAGTAGAAAAAAATGAAAGCTAGCAGATTTGATGTAGTATCAGTGCCACCCATGATCATTTCACGGATGCTTTGACAAAGGTCGTCTTCAGACAGAGCGGTTTGTGTTGGCGCCATTTTACTTGTACCGTGCACGGCAGAGGGGCTTACAGTCGTGTGGGTCAGTGATGTCATCCGTGCATCGCTTGATGTAGTGCATGCCGCGGATTGCATGCTCGGTTTCGCTGCGGATGCACCATTGATGTTATTTTGTTCATAACCGCGATTCATTTCACCACACCGTAGTGCTTGCTCCTGAAACAGGACGAGTCGACATGGGAAATTGTTCAAGTCGGCAGACTCATCCTCCTCCAGATCGTCCATGAGAGCAGCATTGGCGATCTTCCTATTAGACTTGGCTGTGTGGAGCTTGTTGCGAGCCGCTTGGATGATACTCCTTTCGATGTTGCGAAAATGCGCCAGCTTTGCGATGTGCGAACTCGATGCGTTCCACATTAAATACTTCCATACGATAAACGGTGTCAACAAGAAGTGTTTCCACGCTTTGAACATATCGACAACTCCCTTGGTCATCTCGTGGGTTTCTCCTTCGTCAAGCGCCCCGAAATCCTTGTCAAACGCAATAATCCCAATGGTGTCAAGGGAAAATAGCTTGAACCACTTAGCTACATCGATTTCCATATTCGGCGTCGCATGTTCCTCGCTGGGCACGAATTTATTTCGAAGCTTATCGGCCTGGCGACAAGAGATTACAGCGACTTTGTTCAGAAAGGCTTGACCCTGGAGCCCGCTCTTTAGCAAGCGGCGATGCAACTTCCATCCCACAGTGTCATTGTTGAAGACGACTCCAGAATCTAGCATACCCATCTCAGCCAGTCCAGCATCCACACTTTTCCATCGGAAGTTATATTTACTTGATTTCATGACCTGTCGAATGTCATTTGGTCTTGAAAGCACGATATGCGTGGTGCCATTTAAATGAAACTGAAAAGTAACCCCATATTTTATATGCCAATTCTTAACCGCTGCAGCAAGGTCGCCATGCCGTCTTGCAATTTCGATCGCATTTCCCAAGATCGGGATATTGAGAGGTCCAGGAATCTTACGCGTTTTGGCATACGGTGAAGGAGATGCTACTAATGATGGTCGAAAATTCGGCCCCATCCTAGCTATCCAGTAATACGTCGCATATATCGCCATGACAGCCGCGGACATGGCAACGACAACGCCAGTGGCGTTATATTCAGTCCCGGTGAGTGTATACATTATTGTGTGTGGTAATTTATTTTGTGCGCTAGCTATACTTATCTACCACCTAATACGATTGAGTATTTATCTCAACGCTATACCACGCGAGCGAGCACACAGATTTCAACATTAAAACGTGACATTTATGACCGCACTTTCCCACGTTCGTGATTGTGATTACTGCCATTTTGTATCCATGATGCTGAAGTTCAGCTGTAGTGCCGCCGAGCAATTGCTGAAGACAAATTACTCGTCTTGCCGATTCTTAGTCCCCGTCTATACGGGTGCCCGTAGGAACCTAATTATGCAGTATAGATAATAGCATAATTCACGTGTATGCCCGTCTTAGTTGCACAATACTCCATACTGTATTTACCCCCGAATACGGTACATGACACCGTATACTCCAGCCGTCCAGCGGTATGTGTGCAACTAAGATGCCCGCAGCCACTGCTCGGTGCTCGCAGCTCATTTGTCGTACCGAATGTGCATACATACAATGCACGATCAGAATTATGAACGACTTTATTGCAATCATATGCCTGCTGGAAGTTTCGTCCGGGTAGAGATATTCTCGGATCGAACGAGCAGCGATCATGCAATAATCTGCTCACATGCATGCGCTCCCAGCCGACGCACCGAAGGCGCTTTATACACACAGTCAGGCCCGCACACCGCGAAGTAACAACCTCACCTCACATCGGTGTGTTTCATATTCGATATTGACGTTCCGTATTTAATACATTCAAGTCGATGTTTCGTAGTTAACAGGTGACGATGTGCGTGTCCCATAGTATTTAATGTATGCCATATGTTTCATATATATCAATATTGAACCTTGTATAACGTTTGTGTCGCTCATATCTTACATATTAAACCGATGCGTTCCATGTTTAACACATTAGGGCTGGGTCACATATTTTAAATATATAAGTAGATCCAAGATGTGCGCATCATACATTACATTACAGTTCCATATTTAACACATTGGAATTGGAACAGCGAAGCCCACTCGTCGCTCCCGCTTCAAGTCGCGGGGGCTCCACTCCCGCTCCGCTGAACCTTCCGAGTTTCAAATATGCGTTTTATATTTTGGGTGCGTGTAGAGGGGGAGCAGGGGTAATTAAATTCGATGACACGAAGGTCCCGCCAGATAATCTTCTCTGGACGCACTGCTCCCTTTCAGAAAAGACGGAAAAGAACCCTTCTGTCAGGTTAAAAAGCTTCTGACAAAGTTTGACCACAAGCAATGCATAATTGAGTACACAATGACTGCTCGAGCCTGTGAGCGGAAATTCAGGGCTTGCAAAGTGGCCCTCGTGTCTTCAGTGAGAGCGGTCAACTGTTATCAACCGAACCCGAACGAACTCAGAATTCCTTATCACCAAAAGCTTTCTTAAAAGGGGTAATCTTCGATGCCATCAAAGCATATGTACCTCACTAGTCGGGGACATAATTTTGCCAACTATATGTTAACGAATATTAGCTTTTCCAAAAAATGCTCATCTGGAAACTGTGCAACTGTGTCCCATTTGCGCAACTACCTCTTATATGCGCCTACACAGGGCGCCGAAAGCTCAGCAGTGCATGTGTAGACACGCATCACGGTTGCCACGTATGACAACTTCGTGCGTGGGGATCACCCCTCTTTCCGGTTCCGTTTTCGCGCGAACGAACAATCATTTTGGCATCGAGAAACGATTCCTAGATGGCAACCTACCTGCTGTCATGGGTGCCATGTGTTTGGCTCATTCTGATCGGGTATTTATGGCTGGTGGCACTCATGCGAAAGGCGCACACTCTTGAAGGATTCGTAAAGACTATTAAACTACCTGCGATACGCATTTCCCCCTCTACGCCTCCATTTGCTGCTCCCACAATCAACAACCACCACAGCCTGGAAACTCTGCTGGGGTGCTCGCTGATCACAGGACGTTCCTCAAGCAAGAACAACTCGTGCCAGCGGGATATCATCTGTGAATGTTCTAAATGCTAACTCGAAATGGAACACAATATCATCTGCCAGTCAGGAAATAAGTCGCAATGTTTAAAATGATCGAAACTGATGAAGCACTGTTCACCGCTTTGTAAACAACTATTGTGTGTGATAACTTGCTCAGCACTACTCCTTTACGCATGAAACCGGCCTGCGACCCAAAAAATGACCATCTATTTATATCGCTACCCAGCTCAATGCCACTTTCATCCTGAAGAGTTTGGAGGCCATGCTTCAACTGTTTACATATCTGATTGCAGCCTTGCAAGTCTCATCGAACGCGAGAAGAACCTCAAATCCTCCTTTGTATATGTTTTCCCAACCATCTCTTTGCAAAGGATTGTAAGGTATTTGCCTTCGACACTTTGCCCATTTTTCACTAACAAGTGTCCCAACGGTGCGAGACTTGCCTCTTTGAATACGTTTGCGTATTTGTAGTTCATTTTTGCACCGTGAAGCTCGCTTTGATTTTTACAGAGCCCCTCCTGGTATTTCATCAGCGACTCAAACAAGGCCCCCATCTGTCCAAGCGCATCTTGTGTTGCGTCAATCAATCGTAAATGAATGGGAAGTCGTTGAATAGCTTGTCATAAAATCTGGGCCGTAGCCTTGTACTATGTAGTGGCTACTGCCCCATGGTTCGGTACTATCACAAGTACCAAGCCTTATGCTTCATTATGGGCACTAGAGGGGGTGTATGTGTCCCATGAAGGTTTCGAAAAATCATTTAGGAGCGGCGGGTCGTCGAGGATAATCAGGGAAACAGCAAATTGCACGCGGTCGTGTGGGACGAAAGGATTCGATCAATGTCGGACGGTGTACTAGCGACCAGAAACAACAAAATCCAGCCCAACGATACTTCACGGAAAATAAGCTGCCGTTAGCGCCACCCAATCACGTCCAATCAACCGCGCGTCCGCAACTGAGCCATACCGCCCGTACCGAAAACCTCTTTAACGCGGGTCCCTCACCCCATCTCAAGCGTCGGTGTTTAGCCAATCATGGCCAAAATCGCAGTGTAAAATTAAGCGTGCGTGGTACCAAACCTGCTGAATATATCAGCTTGACTGTATATTCGGAGTGTGGTAATCAGAATAGATATACGGATAATCCTCAGTCTTCCCGTTATAATTATGTTCGGGGTCTAGGGTTCCGGGACCGGTGACAGTCATACACCCTAACTATAGGAATGACAGTCGGGGCGTCACTTCCAGCACGCACCAGAATCGCCATCAATAGCCTGAGTAGCTCAAACGGCAGAGCGCTCGCCCGGCATGCGAGAGGTCCGGGGATCGATTCCCGGCCTGGCTCACCTTTTTCGGGCTTCTGGTCTAGCGGTACAGTTTATGTTTCCCCATGACAAATTTCAGGACGTTTGCCTGCCGTACCAGGAGCTCAGGTCAAATTTTGGGCATGTGTTGAGCAGAACTGTGAGATATAATAAACCGTATTATATCGGGGTGGTCACTGAATAGTTCTCATACAAGTGTAAACTGATTATAAGAGATAAAACGAATATAAGGCGGTCTGTGACCTAGGTATCTGTCACCTAGTACTGTACGAGTACTGGTACAGCTATCGGGAGTCAGATAAGTTATGACCTACGGGTCACTGAATCCAGCACACCACCCTGTGACTGTACATAGTGCTGTTACAGGTGGCAGAGAGCGGAGCACAGACAAAGCAAATTGTTCCGAAACAACAAACAGCTAGGAGCTGGAAACTGCTAGAGGGAGGCCTGTGCTTCAGCCAGGACGGTCCCTTCCTAAAACTGCTGCTAGGATACTGCCTTCAAGCTAAGTTCCTACAGCTCAATCTTGCGGATATTCAGCCACTTTCAAAGTGGTATACAAAGTTGCAGAGTTCACCAGAGTTGAACGAGAAGTTGTCAGTGTCAAAGATGTTCAACCAGAACCAGCGCCCAGAAGTCATAACCCAGAACCAGAGTCCAGAAGCCAGAGTCCAGAACCAGAAGCCAGAACCATAATCCAGAAGCCAAGACCAGAAGCCAGAGGCAGGAAAAGATTCGTAGAGCAAAATCAGGAATTCCGAAAATTGAAAATCAGAATTCAAACCTGCCGAAACCAAAGAAGGAAAAGGAATGCCGAAAGCAAAATAGTACGGCAAGTCAGACAGACTGTTGGCAGTCACCCCAATGGGATGTACCGCTGCGGTGAATTCAGGGGCTCGATCGAGCACCACCGAACCCTGAACCGCTGACACACATGCAAGACACATGAGTGCGGGCAGGGCTAGAGATGCAAAAGAGAATACTCTCGGCAATCTCGCCACACCGACACGCGATCGCGTAGCCGGTGGGGCCGAGGGAATCTCGTCTCCGGAAAAGGAATAACCGTCGGAGTCGTCGTCATCGTCGATCACGGAAAGCTCTCCCGTGTGAATCGGCTCGTGATCCGAGTCAATCGAGCACAATTTAAGGGAGGTGCCAGGGCATGTTGGCATTACCCGGTCCATAAAGGACACTCGCAGTGGCTCCTCGAAAGGGGACCCGAAAGAAGCAGGGTCCGATGCCGAAACCGGGCGGAGCCCAGCGTCGATCTCGTGATTGGCAGGTGGTGGCGCATCGCACACCACCTGCGGCACAGACAAAGTGCCGATGTGTAGCGGTGGTTGCTTACCAGCGGCGGTAGCACCACCGACCTGTGCAACCGTAGCCGCAGACCGCAGGGACGCAAGGACGCCCCGTGCATCCGAGAGCACACCCTCCATGCCGTCGCCCGAAGCACCATGACCCAAGCCCGCATAGTGGGCACGTAATCCCACGTCGTGCCGCACCGGGTAGGTGAAGGGTTCAGGATCGGTACGCACCAGTGGCTGGTCGTGCTCGTGGCACAAGTCAGCGAAGTCCTCGTCGTTCTCGTTGTCGAAGGCGGTCTGGAAGGCCGAAACCACCTCGTCCAAGTCCATGGCGGCATCACGCAAGTCAACGTCGCACGAACCACACACCTCAGGGCAACGTGCAGTGTCGTGAAAGTGCCCAGGGCAGAGCGGGCACTCCTGTACGAAGGCCGAGGATGCGGAGTGAAATGAGATGCTCCTAGCACCCTGCGTCCTAATACCTTGAGGCCAATTCCCGCCCTTTCGGGAGTGGGGACGCTCCGAAGCGGTGCTTCCATCCCACGTGACGATTACGTCCGTGAAACTTACCGTCGGCCCGACGGTTGCGCTCGTCACGCCACTTGGACGGTGGAAACCTTACACCACCGCCCCCATGCGGACGGTGAGAATCATTTCGCGGCGGCGGTGTGTCTTGTGCAACTTCGCGCTCGCCATGACGGAGGGAGGCAAGCAGAGCAGAGGCCTCACCAATGATCCGAGCGAACTCCTCGAGGAAGCCCGAGACGTCGCTCGGCTCCCCACCTGCGTAAGCCAATCCGAGAGGCGTGTGCGTCGGGATAGGCGCGGCTGCCTTGGGGCGGGTGGGAGGGCCACTAGGGTTTGCACACCACCACACTTCTAGAATGTGAGTGTAAACCTCCTCGATGCTCACCTTCGCCAACTCGGTGTCCAGGCGAAGCGGGGTAATCACCTCCTTGTAAAAGTCGGCGTCCAGCGCTGCCAGGAGCTGCCTCTTGGCTGCTTCGTCGTCCAGGGGACCCGCTCCGCTAGCCGCGATAGCCTTAAGACACTCGTCAAATTGGGCCACTAAAGGCTCTGGGTCAACAGAGGACCCAAAAGAAATGCTTAAGAGCTCCTCGTGATGGCGGAGCGGCCGATGCCCAGGCGGCAGCAGCCGCTTGGTCACCTCAAGGAGGGCACGCTTACCGTCTCGCGGAGAGATCCGAGCCGAAGCGTCAGCCCACCTGCGAGCTGGAGAGTGGGGCGTTGTCAAAGAGACCAACGCACGAAGTAAAATGTCGTTGAAGATCGGGTGAACCTCCTTGGTGACGTCCACGAGGCCAAAGATGTCCTCGTTGGCGCTGTCCTTGTTGACAAATGATGCCTCCAAGGCAGTAACCAAGGAATCCCAAAGAAGTTGGCGATGAGGTTCACTTCCGGAAAACGAGGACGCCTTAGTACCTAAGGTGTCCTTCGCAACACGCTTAACGACGTCAGTGTCCCAGGATGATTGCAAAACGGCATTGCCGCGTGTTCTGTCAGCAGCAGCGAGTACAACCTTCGCTGACTGCGGGGTGCTCTTATAGCGAGCACCCACATTTCTAGCAAAAATAGAGTCTAGGCGCATTCTAGCGCCCACGGCCGGTGTACCAACGGAGGATGAAGTCATCAGAATAAATTCCTATAGGAGGGGTGATACGGCTGTAGATACAAGCGCCGTGAATATATTATCAATATACAATGAAACACTGCAAAGTTGGACAGCAATGCAGGTGAACGGATGAGCGGGTTTGTGAGTGCAGTCTCTGTAAGAGGATCTGCTGAAGCACAACGCTTCCTCACTTTTATACCTACGTCACCCATCATCTTAGATGGTACCGCCATTGGGTTGTGAACCCGAGACGTAGGTTGAACGACCAGCATGGTAGTAACGACTAGTTCGTTCATGCCGCACATGCGAGTTCTGCGCATGCTGAAAGCTAAAGATGGTTCTTGGTTTGTTTCCAAGATGTATCTTTGCTTTGCCATCTTCGAGTTCAATCATACGAACTCTCGATGACAGGGATGCCTGATGATATGACATAATCATCTGGCGACATGTACAGTCATCGTCGACCGTACTGACGACTGTCATAAATGTATGACGCGACTCGACCTGTACAGTCATGATCGACCATACTGTCGACTGTCATAATAATATATGACATGACCGACTGTCATAATAATATATGACATGACATGACATGACATGGTATGACATGTATGACAGGTATGACATGTATGACATGTATGACACATATGTCATCGGTCATAACCCTGACAGATCTCCCCTCTTAAGAGAGTTGTGACCTCACAACGGGCATACCTTTGTATATGTCTTTGATGTCTTTGTTGTTGTCGCTTCTTGCTGGTACCAGTCTTCTTACACCGATTTGAGGCGTCCCTCATGGTGTTTTTAGGTTATTGGGGGGAACTGAGTCCACTTTAGTCCCTCACCTTACAGTTCTTAGGATGTAGCCCACCTTTCTGGAAATCGTATCGTATTTCAGAGTGACGTTTCAAGGTTCAATGAATTGCGTTTCGTGATGCAGGTTGACGCTGGATTACTGTACTGATTGATCCATACGTATCGTGCGTCAGAGTGACGATTCAAAGCATCCGAAGTGTACGTTACGGATTATTTGCGCTAGCCGTCGTCGCTTTAGCGAACGATGATCCCACGATTTAACGATTTATAATCGCACGATTCTCGGCCTGATATAGTGCACCCAACCCTTCCTCCCCTCCTTAAGCTACTTTGGAGGATCATAGGTGGCGATGGGGAGCCCGATTTTTGGGGCTTGTTTTTAATGCAAACGGAGTGGCCCTGCTTAACGGAATTGGACTTATAATCCTCAACCGGTCTGCTCAACTCCTCAATGTTTTTGTCCAGTACGCACGCTTTGACGAACATCTATCGCGATGAGTGAGAATGGATTCGCCACGTACTAATGTGAAATTTATTTAGTTATGTTTGTCAAGCACAACTTAGGATCACAACTCCGTCTACCTCAGTCGATGTCTCCGGTAGCTTCGGATGACTGGCCAAGAATCCGATGACAAACCACGGTTTTGGCAAAGGTAGCATTTAGCAGTTTTTATTTATCCACAGATATGATATCTCGCATGTGTGCGTATCTGTGCAAGGGTATGATTTTGAACAAGGCTCACTACACCTTTAGCAAGGAAGGATCAATTCCCGCTTCAATGCAACATAATGATAAACATTAAGAGCAAGGTTATATAGATGATCGACATGTATTAGTATATATTACAAGAAGTAAGGGCATAAGGCTTAATATAATGGTTAGCCTTCATAGGCAGCTATAATGTCTGCTGCATTGGTCAGCTCTGTGGCTTTGACCCAGGTGTCATGCTCAGGACCGTAGCCTGCATATCGTACTAAATAGTATTTGACACCTCTAGTGAACTTATCCGAGAGTATATGTGATATCTCAAACAGTGGTTGCCCTTCTTCGGTGATCATCTGTGGCAGAGGCAAAGGTGCTTGGATCGAGTCATTGTACAGCTCTAATCTGGATACAGGCTGTACCGGATGAATACGGATATCAAGATTTCCGAAATCTAACTCGTATGCACGTCCATGGCTAAGCACTTTGGAAATAGTGAACGGTCCAATATATGGCTGCTTAAAGTGTCTGCCTGCCTCTGTCAAACCAGTCCATTGAATAAACTCGGTCCGTAAAAGAACTTTCTGCCCAACTGCAAACTGCTTAGGCATGTGAGTCTTATTGAATCTGGCTTGGCTAATTTCTGCTGCTCGGGAAATGTTGTCTACCGCGTTGGCATGAACAGCCGAGTACTGGTCAAAATGATCTCGAATAGCTCTTTGTATTGGAACAGGAGCTTCTGGCGGAATAGTGATAGCCAGGTCATGAGGCGAAAGTGGTTGCGCCATCGAGTCGAGATAAAATGGTGAATAACCAGTTGATGCAGAAACGGTATTGTTAATTGCAAACTCCACCAGAGGCAACTTGTCCTCCCACGAATTGGCTGAAGTATCGTTGCAACAACACCTGAGGAAGAAAAAAAAATACTACTTAATCAGTTTATAAACCAGAGGATGGTGAAATCATATCATGAATCAACAATTTGAAAAATACCTGAGGATGTCCTCAATGAAGGCATGGCTCCTCTCATTGGCAGCATTCGACTGTGGATGGTGTGATGACGTCATGGACAATCTCGTACCAGTAGATTTCCACAGTGTCTGTTAGAATGTAGAGGTGAATCTGGGGTCTCGATCTGAGATGATGTTCCTCGGAAGACCATGGAGCTTGAAGATATGCTGCATATAGATGGAAGCAGTATGCTGAGCTGTCCAGGTCATGCTGAAGGGAATGAGATGACAACGATGAGAGAATTGGCACATTACCACAAATATACTGTCGTGCCCATTAGTGGTGATAGGCAGATCAGTGATCCAATCAAGAGATACATCAAGCCATTTTGTCTTAGGCACAGAATATCGTATGTGTGCCTGACCATAAGGCTTGTGTCGCCTCGTTTTCTGGCGCTGACAAACGGGGCACTCCCGAATGTACTTGATAGCTGCCGTTGTCATTCCTGGCCAATAATACCGGCTACGCAGAAGATGAAGCATGCGATTTTTGCCTACATGACCAGAAATAGTGGCTGAGTGGCACTCGTGAAGAAGAATGTGGCGAAGTTGTGTGATCTCACCGTCATCTGTGGGGACTTTAGCTGTTGGTGGAATGTACAGCTGTCTGCCATATATGGTCTTACGATAGATCAACCCCTGAATGAGCTCGAAGCTGTAGCTGCTGACTGACTGTGACGAAGTCGATGATGTCAGCTTAGCCAAAATAGTCTGTGCAAATGTGTCACGATCATACTCGGATATAATGATGTCGTGTAGCTGATGAGCTGATGAAGAAGATATAAGAGCAATGAATGTAGGATCTGCAGATGGAATGACCTCGCTGATGTCCATATGATGAAGACAATCAGTAAGTTCAAAAAGTGCAGAGATACGCGTGAGTGCGTCTGCAACCTTATTCTTCTCGCCAGCAATGTGCTCTATACGGAAGTTGTATTCAGAGAGCTCATCCAACCACCGTGCCTGTTTGGGGCTCAGTGTGGATTTGGTCTGGAAATAAACCAGTGGCTGATGATCTGAGCGTACAATAGTCTCAGGAGCTCCCAACAAGATGTGGCGAAAGAATCGGAAGCCTTCCACAATGGCAAATAGCTCGATCTCAGGAATAGGCCAACGTCTCTGTGTATCGGATAGAGTGACGCTGTGATAGCCACATGGCTTCATACCTTTTCCTTGATCCTGGAGTAATACTTGGCCAACGTGTGTGCCTGATCCATCGACCTCCAAAATAGATGGCAGTTTCTGATCTGGAAGTTGTAATACTGGAGCGTTACAGATGGCACTTTTGAGGTTATCAAATGCCTGCTGCTGCTCAGTTTCCCAGACAAACTCTGCATTATCTTTAAGGAGACGATTGAGAGGTTCGGCAACTTTGGAGAACTTTGGTATGAATCTCCTAAATTGACCAACCATGCCCAAGAATGACCGAAGGGATGACTTGCCATCTTTAGCCATACGGCGTAGAGGCTGCTTTCCAACGGTAGGACCATAAGACACTGGAGGCTGAATTGCCATGACTGCTCTGATCCTGTCTTCGATGATGGATAGGCCTGCTTCAGATATGTGATGTCCGATAAAATCTATAGATTTAACGAACAACTCCACCTTGGAAGGCCTGATGAAAAACTGGTGATCTCTGCAACGCTGGAGGAACTGTCGAACATGCTTCACATGACTGTCAAAATCTGGACTGTATACGATAGTGTCGTCCATGAATATGACAAGGAACTGGTCGATGAAGTCGAAAAATGCCCGATTTCCTACACGAAGTGCTGTTGCAGGAGCATTGGTCAATCCGAAAGGCATAACTGCCCATTCATAAGAACCGTATCTGGTGCGAATAGCAGTTTTATGTATATCATCCGGATGAATGGGGATTTGGTGAAAGAACTGGTTGAAATCAAATCTACTGAACCATCTTGATCCCTTCAGCTGCTCTAGTAGGGTGTCATGTGGTGGTAGTAGATACGTGTCCTTGATGGTGATGTTATTCAGGGCACGATAATCACAACACATCCTCCACTTTCCCCCCGGCTTAGGAGCGAAAATGATTGGGCATCCATATGGCGATGATGATGGACGAAGGATACCCAACTCGACATATTTGATGATTTGCCGTTTGAGTTCCTCCATCATGGGTGCTGGAATGGTGCGTACTGGCTGGGAAGGAGGCTTATGTCCAGGTTCGATGTCGATTCTATGATATCCACCTTCAAACCGCTCTGGCCTATGACCAGCCGGAAGATCCTCTTGGAAAACGTCTGAAAAGTCTTCTCTCACTTGATCACGTGCTGCTGTGACCTCGGGGTCTTCCATTGTAGTGTCTGAGTCTGATGCTGCAAAGACCAATTCACCATCGACCTCGGAGAGGAAAAAGAGATATGCTACGGCTTCTTCAGCCGAACTACTGGATCGAATGCGACGGAGATGTTTCCTCATAGTGGTGGCACTGACCAATTCCATTTCAGGAAGGCCATCTGAGTCTGGAGTCTGCTCAACTCTGGACAATACTGTGCGAATACTGGAGCCTGATGAATGCTTCCTAGTGATCGTCAGATTTTTGGTCTGAAAGTCAATGTGTGGATTCCTCCTCTCCACCCAATCTTGACCCAGAATGACAGTGAATGGTTTCATGTCAATGATGTAGAAATCTTCTGTATCCTTATACTTGCCCAAAGAAAATGTAGCCTTGGGAAGATAGGATGTGCATGATAGTTGGCTTCCTCCAGCCAATCCCACTGAAAATGATGAAGAATCTGTGGGAGGTATACCAAGCTGAGCAGCGAACTGTCTGTCGATGAAAGACGATGTGGCTCCTGGATCTACCAAAATGTGAGTACTCTGTCCATAAACTTTCCCTTTATACAACAACAGCTTCTTCTGTGATTTCAGTTGTGCTGTTTGAGACTGCATCTGTGCGATGTGTTCTGTGGGATTGTCCATCTGCTGAAACTGCAATGTCAGACTGGAAAGGACTTCTTCTGAGATACTCTCACTCCGGCCACTTGCTTCAGTGGCATCTTCAGGCTGATCTACCCTCGGGGTGCTCTCAACACCGGTACCTGCGCAGTACCCTGAGAGTTTCCCTGAGGAGCTGGAGCTGATGGAACTGGATCTGGAGTTGCAACCGCTGCATTGATGCTGTGCTGACTCTTCAGTTCCTTGACCAAGGTGTTGATCGTATTGATGAGTTTGCCAGACCCATCCTTAGCACCCTGATTCTTCTGTGGCTGTCTCTGATTCTGAAAAGGATTCTGAGCTGGTGGCTTACCCTTGATCTCCTTCCATCATTGGTCCTGGTGGCAAAACAATCCTTCTCGATGTGACCAACACGACCACAACGATTGCAGGTCTTATCATTCTGTGATTTTCCTTTTCCTTTTCCTTTGCCCTTGCCTTTACCACCTTTTCCTTTGTTCCGATTCTGATTGGAGTTCTGACTGCCACTCTGATTCCAATTCCGATTTCTGTTGACAGTTCTGTCATATGGCTTCTGGCCACGTCCTCTGTCCTTATCCTTCTTGGATGGACCTCCAGATGACTGCTCCTTCTGACCCCGATAGTGAAGGGTTTCTGATTGCTTTGAGTGAATGACGTAGTTCAAATCAAGCAATATCTGTGTGGTTTCTTGCCACGACAGATTGTTCCTCTGCTCTTCTGTCAGGTATCTGAGCTGGAACTGTCTGCGGAGATCAGAATCCATACTGGTGACGAATTTGTCCTTTATTAGCACATCATTTAAATCAACTGCTGCTAAAGAAGCCAGTGATGTAAATGTGCGCAAATAATCTGCAAAGGTTTGGGTTCCTTGAGTCAGTGCCATTAGGTGTTTCTTGGCTACTGATCTCTTATGAGGATTACCAAATTGTCCGAGGAACGTCTGTCTGACCATCTCATAAGTGGCATATGGTTGTTGTGCCAAGACCTGGAAATAGTGTCTGTCGTTATTCTGTATGAGAGTAAGAAACACTGTGATCAAATCCTTATCATTGACACCTGGATAAGTGAACTGGAAATATCTGTCCACTGTATCCAACCAAACCTCTGCGTCCTGTCCTGATTTGAATTCCCTAGGTGGTGTCATTTTCACCTTGGGGACCAAACTGGGTGGAGCTGGTGGAGCTGGTGCTGGTACTGAATCTGCATCTGGATCTACAAAGACCATCGGAGGACTGTCTGCTGTATACTCTGCTTCTGGTGCCCGAGGCTCATTGGCAGGATCCTTGTACCGGCTCATATCTGGTTTCATGCGACTGACATTGTCATAATAGCCTATGTGGTCATATCTGGTTAGTGTATCGGCATAACCAGCGATCCACTTCGGGATTTTAAACCGACTGTATGCATCGTATGAACCAAGTATGTCGAAAAACCAAGTCGAATGATCTGGGTTGATATCAGGAACCTCATGCTCTTCCTCTTCGATAGTAACCATCTAAAAACAAAACACAGCACAAAAAATACCTTCAGCTAATTGTCTAACTGAGTGTGTGTGATTTATATGTTATATATGGTATATCGACATGTTTACATACATGTATTATATTCGTACATAATAATGAGGTAAGTATATATATATATCCACCTTCTTCCCCCCTCAAGGAAGTGTGTGATATAGTGGCAGTTGTCAATTGCCAATACCTCAAAATAGCATGCATTCCTTATAGGAATCATCTGTCACAGTTCTTGGGTTGTTGCCCGTAGTATTATCATGTCTATGATGATTTAGTATGATATAATAATACCAAAAAACGAAGTTTTACGAAATAAAACTGGCATTTTAGAGCATATATAGTTACAGTGACCCTGTTACTCAATACAGTGTTTAGGGTGTTACTTGATATCAGTAACCCTAATACAGGTAAAAAATAAGCAGTATAACGTTTTTGCAAAGATTTTTAAGCAAAACTGCATTCAATACCTAAGTGAATGTTAAGTGATTTTCAGAGGGTACGTTACACCCCTGACACACACATTCAAATATTAGGGTGTTACAGGGTGTTACACGTGTTATGTCTTTCAGGGATTGTTATTTGATAGATAAATATCCATTATAGCAAAAAAAATCAATCCCGAATTTGCAAAAGATTACACGTATTGTATTTTGACCGATTTTTCGTTACAGCCAATATGTTCACCCCTATATATTACATACCTAATATCTAGGGTGTTACACGAGATATGAATATGGTTGTTGTGATTTTCACATACCTCAATAGGTATTAAAATATTTTTTGAAATAAAATGAGGTCGAAATTTCAGTTTTGAAATTTATCGCCAGCATTTTTCACCGATTTTACAGCCTTTTTCAGCCATGTTTCGGATAATATATATATCATATCTCAGTGTGTGTGTGTTGCAAGCTACAGAAATATTGCAACATTCTTCACTTTTGCACATGATATTTTTCATGGCACAACAGTGAATATTTCAAAAAATCAACATGTATAGTGAACATGTAATGTGGGTTTTTCTGATTGAGACTCATGGCGAGGCAAATGCACTCTCTGGTGATATTTAAGATAAATCAACTGTAAATGAATTCACAGTTGTGTCAGATCCTAAGATATATTTGGATGTATACAACGAGTATATCAAGTGATATCTCTGTGTTCAAATACATCTGGACACTGCTAGATGTAATCTAAGCAGTTTTTACACAACACAATGTTTGTGTGTGTGTAAGTCCACAACCACCTTTTGTCAATTCATGTATGGTTGCTGATCTGAGTTGGTACATGCATGTGAAGTGATCATCTGTATCAACTGTCAGAATGCAATGTAGATATTGATGTTGCTCCAGCGATAGTGAAAATGGCATGGACAGTGTTCAGCAGTTACCAGCTGCATATTGAACACTGATACTGCCTTCGGGTCTGGAGATATTCTCCATCCAGCCCTACAGCATGTGGTTTTATCCTGTTACCATTACTATCGCCATCACTGACATCCAGCACGCACATGTGTTTGCTGGATGGTATCTATGTATTATGTATTGATACAATACTTGATCATTACACTTGGAGTCAGTGTATTGTCAACATGTATAATGAATGCTAGTGTTTGTGCAGTGTATTGTGCTGATTAGTACTAGTGTGTGTGTGTGTTTACTTGCACACACTTTGCAAGATCTTTATGGATATCACAATATCCTAACAACCTATCATGCAGATTGTCAGCATACCACGTACTGATTACATCTAACATGATATATATAGTTTAGGGATTGTTGTAATTCCATGATAATCTCATTACGAAATGAGTTACTGATGGATTTTACATGAAGCTCAGGTGAGCATTCCTTCAAGTAATCCACCATAGAATGTACATGTTACCCGGAGAGCATCTCGGCTCCACCAGGGCACGACAAACTAATTATGGTGTTGTGATTACTGTCAGGCACCCTTTGCAACATGGATTCGAATATAGACTAGCATTCACTGCAATATGCTTATGCTCTATGTACTACAGCTGTTATCGTGATCAAGCTGTACAGTATAATAAAGTATGTACCATTTACAACATTGCAATCATTCAGCATAAGATGTGTGCATGATATAGAAGTATATGCACTGTGTATTAATGATTGCTGTAAGTGAAATGAGTGTATATGTGTGTGTGCTAATCTGCACACACATATTGTGCACAGATCATTGTGCTGCTGATAAGTATAATGCTGATGATCAAAAGTATTTGTGTGGTCATCAGAACATTGGAATCTGCTGCAGTATGATAATAAGGCATTCACAGCAGTATGTATCCACAGCATAGCGATCATGTGCTCTTAGCATTCCTGCATATATACAATCATTCTGCATATGATTTTATCGCGCGTACACATGTGTGCTTCTCACTGCATGTAGACACATTAAAACTGTACGTGCTAAAATCGAGCATTCCTCGCATTTAATGAAATCATGAAAGGTATATATTATGCTGACAGGCCATAAATCATTGCACGCAGTGATTGTAAACAGTGCGTAGAGATGATTTGCAAAAATCGCTGATGTACGTTGTATACAAATGCGAGCGCGCTGCTGATGAAAAGTATGAATTGTCGTCGCCATTCATCAGCATATGATACAAGCGCTGACATGTGTACAAATCAAAATTCTGTCGATGACCACTATGTCATATATTATTCTAGACAATTTTCGAACGTGATTCTTGCAAGCGCGCGCATGCTGCGATCAACTTCTGCAAAATATGTGACCATCGCGCAGTATGCGACCATCGCGCATCAACATATATGAAGCCGTACAAAAAGCAATTCAGCACAATCATGAAAATTGCGATACTGCGCTGATGATTTTCCGCGCGGAAACGATTTTGCTGATGATTTATCGCATCTGCGAACATACATATATCCGCTAACCATTTATCGTGTACATTTCATTGCTGCGCCGATATATGCCATATGCACACCTTATCGCGTATATGTGCGATCAGCTGTTTCTGCGAGTATGCTGCGGAAAATCTTCTCGCGCAATTTCTGTGCTGTCGATATGCGAACGTATATTATTCGGGCTGCAGATATTCAATTTATGCGAACGCTGTCGTATGTGCGCCCTCCTGCAAACCTGCGAACAATATTAAATATGCTATGTCTATCACTGCACCCACTTGGGTTCTCGAGTATCGTGCCTTGACGACTTTCAGAATACCACTGATACGGCTATAGATACAAGCGCCGTGAATATATTATCAATATACAATGAAACACTGCAAAGTTGGACAGCAATGCAGGTGAACGGATGAGCGGGTTTGTGAGTGCAGTCTCTGTAAGAGGATCTGCTGAAGCACAACGCTTCCTCACTTAAGTACCATACGTCTCCCATCATCTTAGATGGTACCGCCATTGGGTTGTGAACCCGAGACGTAGGTTGAACGACCAGCATGGTAATAACGACTAATTCGTTCATGCTGCACATGCGAGTTCCGTGCATGCTGAAAGCTAAAGATGGTTCTTGGTTTGTTTCCAAGATGTATCTTTGCTTTGCCATCTTAGAGTTCGACATACGAACTCTCGATGACAGGGATGCCTGATGATATGACATAATCATCTGGCGACATGTACAGTCATCGTCGACCGTACTGACGACTGTCATAAATGTATGACGCGACTCGACCTGTACAGTCATGATCGACCATACTGTCGACTGTCATAATAATATATGACATGACATGACATGGTATGACATGTATGACAGGTATGACACGTATGACATGTATGACACATATGTCATCGGTCATAACCCTGACAAGGGGGGTCGGGGAAAAGGCGAGGTGCAAATTGTAATGTGGCGGGCGACTGTAATGCAGTTGCGGAGTAAGGAGAAGATGGGGTCGAACGAAATCAACGAAGTCGAATACGCGCTATGAATGTCTATACGTTGTACCCTACACGTAATTTACGCGTAATTTACGTTTTTGGACCCTTCTGAGATTTACCCGTATAGCGTATTACACAGTGGGAATTCCACCACTACTACCAACACTCAGAAAATCGAAAATACGAACCGGAACATCCATCGAGAGGACGAGAGCGGCTACCTATTTATGGTTATGCATTCATATAATAGTCTTGAATAATTTAATTTACACATAAGATGGAAAGAATGAAAGATACATACATCTGCTTTGGCCTATGGCAGTGAATGTTTGATGCAGTGATGCAGGCAGTGATGCAGTGAATGTTTGATAGTTTGAAGGCGCTGACTGAGTCTTGAAGCATGTCGGTATCTTCCCACTCATCACTATAACTATCAGCAACCAACATACTTCCCCGAGCAGCTGCTGCCATGCTTGCAGCCGGAGAGCCGTCCACGGAACTGTCTTTGTTCTCTAGGGTTTAATAGAGTATTGGTCCAAGATCAATCCGGGATTTTGGCAATTGGGGATTCAGGCAAAACCGTCGATTTCGAGTAAATCGGCGGTTTTACGTGCCGTGCCGTAAAATCGGCCTATTTGAGACCCCACGTAATTTACGGGTAATTTACGTCCCGGACCCCTCTCGAGATTTACTCGTCTTACGTATAGACAGGCATAGAATACGCGACGGCCAAGGAGATGTTGACAGGGGTGATCAAGCCAAGTCTAAAACAAAATCCAACGCGGACACTCGAAGAAGTCGCCGAAAGTCCCAACTCGAAATCTCACCGCAACTTGGCGCAAACCGCACGCCCTAAAGTGGCCAATTCAACACCTCGCGAGGCCCCAACGCCCCGCCAAGCGGAAAAGCTTAGCCAATCATGGCAAAGTCAGCAGTGATAAAAGCGGGGTAATACCCCATAACCTGTGAGATATAATAAACCGTATTATATCGGGGTGGTCACTGAATAGTTCTCATACAAGTGTAAACTGATTATAAGAGATAAAACGAATATAAGGCGGTCTGTGACCTAGGTATCTGTCACCTAGTATTGTACGAGTACCGGTACAGCTATCGGGAGTCAGATAAGTTATGACCTACGGGTCACTGAATCCAGCAAGAACATTTGTTTGTTTAGCCCTCCCGATGAACCCCCCTGAAGTGGTGTGCACTTTGGAGGACATCGATTTGGAGGCCTGCCGAGTCATGCCAGAGCTTATGGACCCCAAAACGTTACAAACCCTAAGTCTAATTTAGTCCATATATAAAAGCTCTGGGAACAAGAGTAGAGCCCTAAAAGAAAAAGAAAGAAAAAACCAGAGTAGAGCTCTAGTCTATAATTATAATAGTCAATAGTGAAACATAACTGTCGTGTGTCACGTACTCTTGCACTCTTCCAACCACCTCGCACCTGACGTGAGGCGCGACGCACCTCTCGTCTGCTTCCAACAGATCGGGATTCGGGAAGATGCTTTTCCTTTCCGTTTCGGTTAATGGATGGGTGAAAGTGTGTTGAAGTCGCGAGTGGCTATAGCTCTGCCGTGTCAGTATCGTATGGGTTGACTTCTTCGCTTGCGTTAAGAAACGTTTTTGAAAGTGAGCGAAGCAACCTATGAGCTCGCACGAAGGAGAGGTGGAGACCGCACGGTGCATGCCTGTCCCTGTGTTGTTGTACTCATGTATTTTTCGGTTGCTGGAGGTATGCGTGTCACTCTGAGTGGCCGTCATCTTCTCGTAGCTTCTCGCCAGAGAACACGCAATAATAATGTTCTAAACGAATATATACACGTTCGACTCGTCCCAAACGCTTCACAGGTTTTTGTGTAGTGAACAGTATTAAACAAGCTCTCTTCATTCCCTGGTAGCGAACCCTAGGGTGTTTCCCCGGACAAGGGCGCTGTGCTGTGCCTGGGAACGTCTTCGAGGTCACATGTGGAAATAATTCCGAACGCAGTTTGAAGCTCTGTAATATCAACTCGCCTGAGCGGTGGGTGCAACTATAAATTCCAATCCAGTTTCTGCAAGTGCCATGCTCTAAACCTGAGTTTCGAACCCTCGCCCGAGTCTTCCACTTCCACTTCCACGCTCTCGTGTCGGCTATTGATACGCCCGGTCACGCACCCGACAGGTGACCAGTGCACGGCTTGATACGTTGCAGCGGGCCCCTGCTTTCCGCAAGAAATATGCCTGGGGGAAAGAGTATCGACCTCGTGGGAAGCATTGCGCTGCTCATCAATAATGTCCTGGGAGCTGGGCCAGTTCTCTTTCCAGCTCTATTTCAGCAAGCCGGGTGGTTGCTATGCTTACTATCACTCGGCGCGGTTTCTCTTGGTACGCTTGTTTCAAGCGTGGTTCTCATCAAATCGATTGCATTGATTCCCTCTAACAATAACTTCGATCTGAAAATGGAGCTCTCCAACATCACAGAACACTATTTCGGGAGGCAGGGCCTCACGTATGCGATTACCCAGGTCTTATTGCCCTCGCCAGCCTGAATATTCGCGTGAGCGCAAAGTGAATATCGGTATTGGCATAAAAACGAGTTCTGAAACGCGTCACGGAAAAGCGACCAATAACTTTTGCGCCAGCGAGGTCGCTGTTCGCGAGTCTGTCCGAACCACCGATAGAATGCAGCAGCGATGTTTAGGAGTTTCCGTGCCATACTGCATTTATGCGCGAAAGTGTAAGCGCGTGTCGAAAAGTGAAGGAGTAAAGTGCTGCTACATTCCACCAGCTGGGCGCATGGAGCTAAATACGGGCTAACACCGCTAAATGGTTGTCGTTCGTTGCCATCTGTGGTGTTTCGCGCAGTTCATCTTCCAGTTCATGCTGCTTACCATCTGCATGTCCACGATCATTCAGTCGGTGCAGGCCCTCGACTATATGCTCGTCGACATCTTCGGCAGGAGCTGCGCTCTGGAGCTGTCCCCACTTCCTGGCTTCGTTTGTGATGACCGCGATGGCATATCCCCTTTCAAGGACCTCTACGTCATCTCCGCAGGCTATGTCATATGTGCTTGCGTCTGCATTCCTCTAGGAACGCTGAATCTGGATGAAAACATCAATCTGCAGAAAGTGGCGGCCATCACCATCTTCGCGTGTACCGTGACTTGGCTATCCCTCTCCATATTTTTCGGGCTCCATTCGGGCCGAGTTCCAGCCATCGGCACTGATGTCTCTCAGCTGCTCGGGGTCACCATGTTCAATTTCCAGCTGTGCATCACTCTTCCTTCCTGGCTTAACGAGAAGCGTCCAGGTATCGTGCTATCCTCAGGCCATACTAATGTTCTGAGATTGGTTCTTCCGTTCTGAGTTTCCCAATCCAAACTTCTTCCTCCAAAGCTGGAATAATAGTCGAGGTGCAATGCTAAGCATGCCTTTGAAATTTCACATATTTATGTCGTCAAGACAAAACAGCCGCACACATAAGTATACCACCTTCGTGCAAAAATGCGTAATGTCGGCACTGCTTGTACTTACCTGTGGAACTTAGAGAAGACAGTGGTGCGCCATCATGCTGGTGCTCTGTTCTCTGCGATGTCATACACACAACCGTTTGTCGCCGGAGACTGTCGACACTGCTTGCGATGTCATACACACAACCGTTTGTCGCCGGAGACTGTCGACACTGCTTGCGATGTCATACACACAACCGTTTGTCGCCGGAGACTGTCGACACTGCTTGCGATGTCATAAACACAACCGTTTGTCTCCGAAGACTGTCGACACTGCTTGCGATGTCATACACACAACCGTTTGTCGCCGGAGACTGTTGACACTGCTACTTATCAAATCTAGCCCACAGACAGGATTGATATTTGAAGGTGTTCTGAACCCGTTAGGAGCACTTGACACCCGGCGTTCTGACAGTGGCCGCGTTAGGAGCACTTGACACCTGGCGTTCTGACAGCGGCCCCGGTAGGAGCACTTGACACCTGGCGTTCTGACAGCGGCCCCGGTAGGAGCATTTGACACCTGGCGTTCTGACAGCAGCCCCGTTAGCAGCACTTGACACCCGGCGTTCTGACAGCGTCCCGTTAGGAGCACTTGACACCGGGCTCTGGACAGCGGCCCCGGTATGAGCACTTGACACCTGGCGTTCTGACAGCGGCCGCTTAGGAGCACTTGACACCTGGCGTTCTGACAGCGGCCTCGTTAGGAGCACTTGACACCGGGCGTTCTGACAGCGGCCCCGTTAGGAGCACTTGACACCGGGCGTTCTGACACCGGAGGATTTGCATGTCTCGTTTGAGCAGATACCTCCGTAACGAAGTCACTGACATGGACCCTAGTAATCTGCGTCACCATTTTCGTCTTAATGGGCTTTATCTGTGGAATGGGGTTTCAACCTTACTATTCTTCGCCCAATAGTCTGCTGCAGGAAATGCGCAACCACGACAGCGACCGTGTTCAGGACCTCATACCTTTGATCAGCATTTATCTCTACCCGATTGCCGCCAACTGGACATCCATTCCGGTGTGCATAATTGTCATGCGGTACAACTTCTCTCAAATCTTTGAGGGAAAGCCATATGCTGGGCTTATTGACACTCTTACTACTGTACTGCCATGGCTTCTGAGTATTCCTCTCTTTACAGGCACCGATTTCAACTTTTTATGCAATCTGACCGGAATCGTGTTTGGCACGCTTGCGAACTGCATCTTCCCATTGCTGATCTATATTAGGGCGTTGAGGATGTATGGGAATGATGGGAGTCTTTGTCCCTGGGAAAATCTACCGTCTTCCTCGGAGGTAACGCTGGAAGAGTCCCTCTTAACAACCGAGGATGCAAACAGATTTCGAGCCCTAAGCGAGCCGCTGAACTCTGATACTGATATTCCAGAAGGGCAGCCTACAGGACGGCATCGATCTGGCAGCGAGCCTGCAGCGCGGTTTGATTGGAGCATGCACAGATCACGCAGTGGAAGTGCACCATCTCCTATAGCACTTCAAAGTGTCGTGGCAACGTGTGAGGACGAGGACGAAATAGAAGTGACAGCTTGCGAAGATGGAGATGTTCCGCCAACCTTGAACTTTTTTACAGAACAGAGCTCATCATGGGTGGGCCGTTTTATGAGTTTTAAGCAATCGGTGTGGTACGTGGGATCCTGGGCAGCTTCTAGACAGAGCACTCAAACAGAGCAACGTTGGAAGCTTATCCCACACCTGTCTGCTCGAATGCACGTCTGGATGGCACATTCTCTGGTTGTGTTTTATATTCTTGTGGTTCTTTTATGGTTTGGGTTGAACATGTATGATATTGATCCAGAGACGGGGATACTCAGACAGAGAAAAGAGAAAATATATGATATAATATGAAAATGTACTTCCGCTTGTACAGCAGAGCTGTAAAATATAATGAAGCTGGAGCAAGCCTTGCTCCTGCCTGCCCTGATTTTTCTCGCGACCTCCTGCACTTGCCTGCATAAACTGCACAAACGGAGGTATGCATGTAATCGTCAATTGTACTTGAATAGGTGGTTGAATGCTGAGGGTGCATATTCGCTTAAATCACTTAGAAGTGCTGGTAGCATATTAGTGGGAATGCACACCATCCGGGTTAGATTCTTAATGGGCCCGTAAGAGCTCGAACTCCAACATTTCTAAGGTGGGGCTCCATGTGTGGAAGAACACAGTGCACCTGCAAGTTCAAGGCTACCTTGTCCCGAAGATTGGGCTTTCATTGGTGGAACCTGGAAAAACTTGAAGATCTTGTTCTGAGCTTCCGTGGATTTATAGCAGGTGGGGGGCAGCAGGGGTTCTGTGACTTCCGAGGGGGCGGGGATGCCCACCCCCCAGCGCCAAAATCCAAGTTCTAGCGGGGGTCTGAGCACACGCCCTTGCCTCAGAATAACTCCAGTGTTCGACGAAAAAGTCGGGAATGTTCGAAAATTCGCGCCTGCGGCGCACAATAATATCACATGTGAGGCGATAGCGCGGGACACTCCCACCCCCACCATCCTTGCTTGACTAGTCCGCGCCCGTGATGGTGATATTGTGGGACACTCCCGCCCGCCCCGCGCGCGCGATGGGGGTATTTTGGGGCACTCCTTTCCGCCCCGCGCGCGTGATGGCGGTATCGTGGGGCACTCCTGCCCGCCCCGCGAGCGTGATAGGGGTATCATAGGGCACTCCCGTCCCCCGCGATCGTGATGGTGGTATCATGGGGCACGTATCGTGGGGCACTACCCCCCGCCCCGCGCGCGTTATGGTGGTATCGTGGGGCACTCCCGCTCGCCCCGCGCGCGTGAGTACATCCGGGAGATGGGGGGTTTCTTACGATAAAAACTGACCCTGTATTTTTTGACTCTGTATTTTTTTGCAGGGGCTGTTTTTTAAATACAGGGGCTGTTTTTCAAATACAGCCCCTGTATTTTCATTTTTTATACATTTTAGAAAAAATCGCATACCCCCGGAAATATTTATATCTTATTTCTACAAAAATACAGCCCCTGTACTTTTGAATTTGCACTCTTAAGGAAGCCCCTGTATTTTTTGTTCAGGGGCTGTACTTTTGCTTCACTCTTCGTTTTTTTTATAATGCGTGCCATTATATTTTCAAACAAAATATCCACGACGGTGTGGTAGTTAGGAGAAACGTATCCCTCCTTGAAGATCTCTTTAAAGATCTCTCGGAACTCTTGATCTCGCTCGGGGAGAGTGAGAGGTCTACCACTCCTCACAAGCCACAAAGTGATACGTCGATGAATGCGGTCGCGTTGCTCAGCAGATATCTGTGGCAGCATGGATTCAATAGTGCCAGCCTTGATAGCAGACGAGCTAACCGTGGCTCAGAAGTCATACACTCCTCGTTCATTTTGGCCACGGCGTCTTTGTGGTAGTGTTGGAGATGCGCTCGCAAGTTCGTCGTGTTTCCACAATAGTCGGTTGGAGTAGGGTTAGCACACAACCGACATAGTACCTCAACAATCTTTGTTCCCTCCTTGTGCACTTTGAAGTGCTGCCAGTAGCTGGAACGCAAGTTCTCACCAGGATCCTCGAAACCATCACTCTCGCCTTCTTGTGAACCTATACGATATGCAACACAAGACAGCTTCGTTATAAAAATGATGCCGGCACTCTTAACGACCTTCGTTGATGAATCATACGGATTCACTCAGTTCGGTTAGAGTATGAACCGAAGCGGAGAGAGCGTGGTAATTATTCACACTCTAAGTAACGAAGTGACGCGGAAAGAGTGGTATGTGTACCCGACGTACCCGCTTGTTCATTTCCTTTAGCCTTTTTTGCAGCGTGCTGCTTAGCAATCTCAAGCTGTTCTCGTTTAACGGCCTCACGAAAATCCTCAACGACACCATCATGCCCCGGAAGGTGTTCTATGGGCTCCCAAGCATCGGTGCCTTCTCCAAGGGTCTCCCACTTTATCAAGAATTCGGGCTTGCCGTAGCGCGTTCCGTTCCACCAAAATTTTCTCAACAACGTAAACAGTGTTTTCGCTCCCAACCGAACCGGACCAAATGCATGCTGTTGAGTGCGTTTCACGGGCCCACCCCCTTGTCTGCACGGTGCTCCACCCCCTGCCTGCATCGCGCTCCACTCCCTGCCTGCACGCTGCTCCACCCCTTGTCAGCACAACGCTCGCTCTACCCCCGCCCGCACGCCCCACCCCCGCCTTCACTGCTCCACCCCCTTGTCTGCACAGTGCTCCACCCCCTTGTCTGCACAACGCTCCATGTCTTTTGTCCAAAGATAGATCCTTCGGTCAAGGATCAAACTAGAGCGGCATAACGAGTTATCTAGCACGCTCCATTCGACATTTTATGGTTTGGGGGTTAAAATACACACACTAAATTGTATTTTTGTATTACTGTGGACTACCCCATAGCATTTATCAACTCGGAAATTGCACGTCAAGTTGACACAAAATGGTATCCGATCTCGGAAAAAAGGCTTGATCCTTGAGAGAGGATCTAAGCTTGTAAGTGAAATAGCTAACGTGCATATACCTACATATACATTGTAGTTGAGTGATATGATTATACCTAATAAGCATCTATTATGTCAATAATTGATGGGGTAGCAATCGGGAAATGCGTATAATAAATGCAAATATTGAGCACCTTATAGTTACATAGACCTTATTACTCTATACGTATATAGAGTGCACGTTTGTTCACCCATTGCATTACAAATGTACGCTAATTTGGATATACTTCTGCGCATATTATAGCCGGATGCGTGCAATAAATTAGGTAATACATAGCCTAAATGCCATTATATACTAGCAAATATAGAGTTATTTTGCATCTAACGTTCCATAACTGATGATGCAATTTGATCCTTTGGAGAGGATCTAAAAGTGCCCAAATCCTTTGCAAAGGAGCATTGGGCAATAGACATCCACCCCTTGCCTGCACTGCGCTCTACCCCCTGCCTGCATAGCGCTCCACCCCTTGTCTCTGCACTGCGCTCTACCCCTTTGTATGCACAATGCTCCACCCCCTTGCATGCACCGTCTCTACCCCATGATGCCCGCATCGCGCTCTACTACCGCATAGCGCTCCACACCTCCGCACGCTCTTGCATCGTGCTCCACCGCCAACACGCGTTCCACCCCTTGTCCGCACGGCGCTCCACCCCGCTCGCATCGTTCCACTCGCCCGCACGCTCCCACCCCTTGTCAGCACAACGTTCGCTCTTCTACCCCCACATGCACAACCGCCCACCCCCTGCCTTCACAGGCTCTACACCCCCGCCCGCATCGCGCACCACCTCCTGCTGCCTGCGCTCTACCCCCTTCTGCACCCCGCCCCACGCGCCGCAGCCCTCCTGCGCCCCGCCCCATGCGCCGCAGCCCTCCTGCTCCCCGCCCCATGCGCCGCAGCCCTACCCGCATGCTCAACGCCTGCGTCTGCACCACAGCTCGAGCTTTTGCTTCTATCAGGCCCTGAATAAAAGTTCAGGGGCTGTAAAAAAGTACAGCCCCTGTTTAAAAGTTCAATGCCTTAACAAGTTGTTGAGGGCCTTAACAAATAGTTCGAGGATCATTCTTTGGTAAAAAGAAACATACCTTTGTAGAAGAGATAGATGATGGAAACTCGAAACGTATGTTTCCTGCATGGACCTCGCAATAACGAAAAGGTTAGAACTCCAAGTCTAAAGAAAAGGAAAGATCGGACGTCCAAACGAAAGAGGGTGAAAAGAAGATAGAAAGCACACCTTTATTGTGTGGCATCTCGGGTTTTCGCCGAGACCTCCAAACCGCAGTTTGGCGCTCCGTCTGTTTGAGCTAATGCCACGATCGCAGTGCAAACAGAAAAAAACTGTCGTAAAAAGATAGGGTTGCGAAGAGATCACCCATCTCTCCTTCGGAAATTTAACCAAATGAAGTGATGAAAATATTTATATAGGGTAGTTTTCCGCGAGGAAAACACTCGTGAAGTCAAAATAGTGGTGAAACTAACGACTTTCCCGGAAAATGGTTTTCGAGGAATAGAAAAGTGCAAAATGGGGAATAGAAATTCTGTCCATTTCTGGGGAATATATTATGTGTCACACGCACATGCGTCTACTATCACCATTGGGAGTGAGATCGTGAGTTTAGGCTTGGTGACAACACGCGAGACAACGCTAAGTATTTTCAGACGTGTTTCCAATGTGACCAAAAACCGTTCGATTGGCAATCGAACGGTTTTTGGTCACTTTGGTAACACGTCTGAAAATACTTGGAGAAAATACCAGACAGGTCTTTGCAACCAAGCCGACTTCAGTTTTCACATAAACGTGACACGCGACGGTTCACGCCCTCCCGAATCTGGCATTCACGGCCGTGAATATTAAATTAAGGCTTCACTGCAGGTCTACCCCACACTGTTTGCGAGTAAATTAGATTAGGAAAACATTTTCCCAACGTTCGCAACGCACGTAGATATATCATTTAGACTCCTAGGAAGTTGTTGAGCTCTTGATTGAGCCGATCCGTGGCCGCATCAGCTCAGTTTGCAGTCGCGACTGCGAGCTAAGCTGATAGGCCCTTATAACTTTCATGCACATCGCATAAAAACTCAAACAACGGAGAGGTTCTCGTGCGTTCTAGCGCACGATACTTGGCACCAATATTGCTAACAGCAACATTGGTGCACCCTCAAACGCACAACCTCTGATGTAAGCTATGCGCAAAACGCGTGCTGCACATCATGGGTTTGGGTAAACCGCAAACCCAAACCCAAACATGCCAATAAACAGCAAAGGGCTTCCCGTGAGTTCCAGCGCACGTGACTTTGCAAAATTATTAGTAAGATATATATCTTTTAGTTGCCAGAGGCCCAAGGCCTCAAAAGCCTTGTGCACGAAGCCATCAATTTATTTCTTTGGCAGATTTATTGGGTTGGTGTTCGAGTTTACCTAAACCCAATACATGCCAAACTGAAAAGTAATTCCCGTGCGTTATAGCGCGCGAGACTATGCACAAATATTTACAAGACATATATATTTCAGTTATCAGAAGCTCGAGGCCTGAGATAACTTGTTGGCAAAACCATCAATTTATTTCTTTGGCAGATCTATTGGGCTTGGGTTCGAATTTTTCCAAACCCAATACATGCTAAACAGCAAACGGCTTCCCGTGCGTTCTAGTGCACGTAACTGCGTACAAATATTGCCAAGATATGTATCTTTGATATATTCGAAGCACAAGGTCTCAGAAAGTCTGCGCGCAAAATGGTTTAACTATTTCTTTGACACAGATTTTAGCGTGCTATTCAAACTCATAAATCTGGGTCAAAGAAATAATATGTCAACTTCGCGCACAAGCTATCGCAAACCTTGCACTTCAGAAATGTGAAATATATACATCTGATCAATATATTTTGCAAAGTTACGTGCGCTTGAACTCACGGGAAGCCCTTCGCGGTTTGGCATGTTTGGGTTTGGGTTTCAAACCCGCCAAAGGCATCATGCCAGCACGCGGTCATCTTTAATATACTCAACGGCTTGCCATATGCTCTTGAGGGTGCACTGATATTGCTATGAACAATATCACTGCCAAGTTTCGTGAGAAGATTCTCACGAAAACCCCTATTCTGCAAAGCCGCAAGTGATTGAAACCATCTCACACCGCACCAACTTAGCTTGCAGTCGCGACTGAATGCTAAGCTGACGCGGTTGCGGATGGGGTCGATAGCTCAAACGAAAGGTATTCACCTAATGAATACAAACGCTTATTTAGAATCGAATGGTGGAAAAAAGTATGCTTCATGCTACATGCAATAAATTGTTTACGAGAAGGGGGTGTGCCAGCCGCAAAATATTGCACACGCTGAACCTCCGCGGTGGACACGAGCGGTGGACACCTACAGTAGTGATAGTTCATAATTGATAGTACAAACGATAGATGGCATGTGGCATATAATATATTCCCCAGAAATGGACAGAATTTCTATTCCCATTTTGCACTTTTCTATTCCCCAATCATTATGCTACCGGCTTTCCCGCTATCGAAGGGTCTGAAAACCTGCGAATCTTTCAAAAAGGAGAAGGTAAGTAAACGAGTGTCGTTGTTAAACACTCTCCTATTGTGCGGGATCTCAGGTTTTCACTGAGACCTCCAAACCGCAGTTTGGCGCTCTGTTTGAGCTAATGCCACGATCGCAGTGCAAACTGAAAAAAAAACTGTCGTCAAAAAGATAGGGTTGCCAAGAGATCACTCATCTCTTCGAAAATTTAACCAAATATAGTGATGAAAATACTTAAATGGGGTAGTTTTGCGCGAGGAAAACGCTCGTGAAGTCAAAATAGTCGTGAAACTAACAGTTTCCCCGCTATCGAAGGGTCTGAAAACCTGCGAATCTTTAAAAAAAGGAGAAGGTAAGTAAACGAGTGTCGTTGAACACTCTTCTATTGTGTGGCATCCCGGGTTTTCACCGAGACCTCCAAACCGCAGTTTGGCGCTCTGTTTGGGCTAATGCCACGCTCGCAATGCAAACTGAAGAAAAACTGTCGTAAAAAATATAGGGTTGCCAAGAGATCACCCATCTCCTCGAAAGTTTGACCAAATGAAGTGGTGAAGAAAATTAAATGGGGTAGTTTTCCGCGAGGAAGACGCCGGTAAAGTCCAAACCGCCGTTAGAATAGCGGGTTTCCCGCTATCGAAGGGTCTGCCGATCTGTGAATTTGTAAACAAGAGAAACTTCGAGTGCAAACGCGTATGATTAAGCGTAGCTAGAAAAGTCATGTTAACATACAATATAACGGAAATAAAATGCAAATCAACTGTAAGAAAATCGTAGTGCACCATCTCGTCGAAACTTTCCAAAGCCAGAGAGCATTCCCAGCGCTAGCGTGAATCTCTTCTAGAGTGGCCCACATCAAGGCGTGGATATTCATACCAAATAAAACAAACTACTGCGCTAGAGCTGCTTTAAAATGCCCCAAAGGGGTTATTTCGCCGCTTACTTGAAGCGCAGTCAAGTATTTCGAAAATACAGGGTCTCCACTAGAAAGCGTGATTATACACGGGAATTATAGTCTTAGAGAAAATTTATCGAGAATTGTATACATCCTAACGTGACGATCAGACCCTGTATTTTTCCATCGTAAGGATCCCCCCATCTCTCGGACGTATTGCGCGCGTTATGGTGGTACCGCGGGGCACTCCCGTCCGCCCCGCGATGGTGATGGTGGTGTCGTGGGGCACTCCCGTCCGCCCCGCGCGCGATGATTGTGGCATCGGACACTCCCGCCCGCCCTGCGCGCGATGGGGGTATTTTGGGCACTCCTGCCCGCCCCGCGCGGTGATGGTGGTATCGTGGGGCACTCCTGCCCGCCCCGCGAGCGTGATGGGGGTATCGTAGGGCACTCCCGTCCCCCACGAGCGTGATGGTGGTATCATGGGGCACGTATCGTGGGGCACTCCCACCCGCCCCGCGCGCGTTATGGTGGTACCGTGGGGCACTCCCGTCCGCCCCGCGCACGCGGGGGGTTCTAGGGCAACGTAGAACTTATCATTATCAATCACATATTCGATTTTCAGAAGTATGTGAACAACACAAGCAAGCAATATATTACATTCAAGATGTCTTAGTAGTTTCAAAGCAAGATTATGTTGTGAAACTTTTCACTCTCGTATGTGCAGTAAACGAGTGAACGGACGCTATTGGTCCAATAATACTCTGTTAGGTACAGGAGTTTGTGTGTGGAGGAGTCCTTTGCCACATCCATACTTATTTGGGAGGAGTCTACTTCTTCAGCAAGATTCGACTATGACGGCTTATATATTCTTCTGCAAGCAGCTTGCAAGCTGTTCTGATTGGAGCAACTCATGCCTGCTCCCTCAAGACCAAAATTGGACAGTGATGTTTCTGAACTCGCCAGGCTTGATCCAAACAGCATCTTCCTTTTCTTCGAGGCGCTTCTTGGTGGTGCGCTCGGGCACCTTCTTCCAGGCCACCGCGTACGCTTCCTCGTCCTCGTCGTCATCCGAGGGATCTTGCACACGGCCTCCAAGCGGATTGATGGCGCTTGAAATGTCTCTCGTGATATCGGATGGTATCTGTGTGTTGTGCGCGGCATCCTCGGGTATACCTGTCATGGTGTGAGCAGGGTTCAGGGGTATACCACAGGGCAACGACAACCCCTGTTCATTGCTATACTTGACACTCCACACCCCGAACATAAATGCGCTCGTGTTAGAGTTTGGGCTCCAACAAGCAGTTTCGCGAGACGACAGCGCAGATGTGAAAGAGCTAACCTGTAAACTTTTCAGAGGATGGCTCTGAGGAACTCACGGCCGACTTCACGAGGCCGACGTTCGCTGCCAGACCTGTTAAACCGGCGACCCGGCTTTTTCCATCGTCCTTTCGTTTAGGCAGTTTTCGTGCGGCTTTGAGAAGAATTTCGGGTTCGGCCTCTCTCCTCTGGATAAGCATTTCTTGGGCCTCTAGTCTTTTCAAGAACTCGGCCTCTTTGGCTTTTGTCTCTTCCTGTTACAAGTGCGATAAACGATTAACAATGTACTCGCGCGAAAGACTGCGACATTTGTGAAAAGCGGAGTAATCAAACCAGTCAAAACTGCCAAGCTAGCGCTACAATACTGTCGACCATCTAGAGCTCTCACTCACACAGAACCACAGCCGCCTTTGTACGGGGCGAATTCACCCGAAGTTTTGGCCAAAGCGCCGGCCACTGACTCACCTCTAATATAGCTCTCTTGATTGCCGCCTCCCTCTCCTTTTCAGCCCTAACAACTTCGGCTTGGTGAATGCGTTCAATAATCTTTGGTATGCGTGATTCGTTCTTGAATGCCTGCTTCATCGCTTTCTCCTTAACTTCCTTCTTTCTTGCACATATATCTTTGTACCATCCATTAAGGTTCTCGTCGCCTTTCCAATCGTTAGACCCCACGTTCGGAGGCTGGGAAGTATTGTAAGACATCTGCATGCAAGGGATGGAGCGCGTTTAAGAACACACACACACACACACATACATATCCGCCATTTTGCAGACCCCGATGGTCCAAACAAGTTCGCGTGAGACAACAGAGTGGCAAAGGGAATAAATGAAACACCTTATACTTGACGTCCGCATATTGGGCTTTGCTCCCAGGCTGCTTACGCCCGCTTGGTGCAGCCGACGCGCCTTTGCTGCACAGATCAGCAGCGCGCAGGGCTCTCAGGGACAGTGTAAAAAAGCGACCAGGATAAAAAACACGTGTGTATGCAGCGAGGAATATCAATATTACCTTATTGTAAAAGTCTTAGATCATACAAGCCACGCCAACAGGAAATGCATTTCTTACAACTTTTACCGAATCGTCATTATATATAGCGCGCATATTTTGATAGCGAGCTATCTGTTTGTAGTGGAATTTCGTTATGGAGAAGGGCACACCCAGAGGCGAGAGGCGGCAACGGAGGGCTCTTCGAAGAAGACGCTGCGGTTCCACTATCCTCCACAGCGCGCCTGAAGGTATGCAATGCAAACAAGATTCAGGTGCAGTGACGCATGGATAATGAAACCTAGAACCGATACAGATGGGAGCGCAGTGCGACTCCCGGCCGCAAATCATGAGGGGCAGTCGAAGGCTAGGCATAAGAAAATAGGGACCAAAGAACGTCGACTAAATAATTGTAGATAACAATCAGGTTGCACATACTTGGAAGGTGAACTTGCGAGGGGTGGAAGCTTGTCAGCCTCATCAGATGATGATGCAGCTCCCTTCGAGTTATCGGCTCGCCCCATTGAAACACCTGCAATGCAAAGCCCAAAAACTCTTTTTGAGCACGTGTCTGTAGATTTCCGCCGCTGGTTGCAAGGAGAACCAACTGTCTACATAACCCTACATAGAACTCTAAGTTCGAAGGCAGCATGAGGAACGAGCAACGGCGAAAGGCTATATTGCGCAGCAAAGTATTATGCTCGTCGTAGGAACGCTGAAAAAGTACTTAATCGGACCACAGTATTCAATTCTTGGACACTTTTCCTGCAATTTATATGCATACGGCACAGGACAGCTATCCGATACCTACACACCGTGAAGTTTGTTTCTTTCCAAATAATAAGAATATTTCTAAAACATACATATATCTTTTTATATAATAAATAACGAGCAAAAACAGCCCCGAAAATACCAGGGCCACCGTTTGCTCGATGCGAGGGCTGTATTCTCCACTTATTCAGAGAAAGCTCCTTGTGCAACTTCACTTCACGCACACTGGAAATTTCAACGGCAACTTAAAATCACCGCGAAGGCGTAAGGTGTTCATACCCGATTTTTTCAACTATCAAAAGGGTGCGATAACTCTGATATATCTGTACCTCCGGCAACAACTTCGGCAACAAAAATTAAACTAGCACACAAAGAAACATGCGAGAGAGCATCTTAAATAGGTGCGAAATCTCGATACAGTTTTGAGTTTATAACGTTTTATAACACTCCGTTTTGAGTTTATAACGTTTATCGTTTTATAACACAACAGTACTAAGTACTGAGTGCTTACTTGTATATAAGTTTTAGTTTAGTCCGTACTCTAAAAGAACATAGGATAGCGCGTATGCGCGTTTAGTTGATAGGCGGTAACGCGTTATCTATGCGCATTTGGTATTCTATTTATAGGGGAAAATAAGCCTCCCTCAAGTTCAAGCTCAAGTTCATCGTGATCATAAAACAAAAATCGAAGGTAGAGCTATCGAAGAATCGAACGATTCAAAATATTCGGAACGATAGCGATACGCCGATACCCGATATGTGACACGAAAGATTCTTCGCTGCATCGAATATGCCTATCGTGAACCCTGCTCGTTTATTATTACGGGTGACACGTATCATTAATCATACGGAAAACCCACCCTACTCTTGTCCCCACTCCCCAGAGCTTTCAGCTTTATTCCTTTATATGGACCGAAATGGAATCATATAGGGCTTGTATCATTCTAGTATATAAATACGATTTAATTTCAAAATTCATTTGGTCTCAAGTTATACTAGGCTTGGTAAGTTATACTAGGCTTGCTCGATCTCAATTTTGAGATCTCCGCTAGGCCTGTAGCTGTAGGTCATCTGAAATCTGATCGTTCGATCATCTCATCATTCGTATATATTTTGTATTTATACACATAGTTATAATACAAACAGTGCAGTGAAAGAATACAAACAGAGGCGGACCTGGCGATGGCGCTGGCGCTGGCGCTGCGCTGGCGGACCTGGCGGAGTGTCATCGTTATCGTTTGGCGGTCGTCAGATCATACATTTTTCGTGTCACCCGTTGGGATTCGAGTTTTGTTTGTTGAAGTTTCAAGGTGAACCTCTGCTCCTTATGATTTGGAACCGGACCAAATTACTTAATCGGCAGCAGCAGCAGCAAAGCGCGAATCCCAACGGGCGACACAGACGAACTTCCGATCTCACGATCGCCAGACGCTAACGATGACAGTGCCACTATAGTCGCGTACATTTATCGCGACGCCACCCTCGCGTTATGGCATGGCATGTTGGGAAGCAAAAAGCTAAGCACTGTCGCGCACATGATCCTGAGACGGTCAGATGGCCTAGTGGAGATCTCTTTTTGAGATCGATCCGCCTAGTAAGGTTACAATTTCAAATTTGCTCTCTCTGGTCCTAAATCATAAAGAGGTGAAGAGCAGAGCGAGAGGTCTGAAATACTCCAGAATGTAAAAGAAAAAACTTTTAATTTATAAACTGGGAAAAAGTCGCTATCAGGTATCGGAGGCTCTGAAGATGACGTGTGAGAGTTCAGTTGATCATCAGTGACACTGTGTCACAGCTGAACAGCGTGACACAGTAGGTCTGAATAGGTCTGAGATCCAGCAACCACACACCACACGACTGTCAGAAGAATCATACACATACTGTAACTGAGTAATACAGTACTGTGTGACTCCTCACTAAGTGACACTCCTCACTCGTACCCGGTAACGATAGGATCGCGAGTAGGTCTTGCTGAAACTCGAACTGGTCTCTGGCTTCTCGTTCTGGTCCGCGAGGAGACCAGCAAACAGCAACCATAAGAACTTGAGAAAGGCTACAGCATAACAAAAACGGCTCCGTTCTATAGTTGCAACGAATTTGCAAGGCCAAACGTGCATTTTCTCGGACGGTTGATTCCAGCGCGTGGAGCTGCACCGGGAAAAATGGCTCCGCCCCGCTAGATTCGCGTGGTATTCGCTTTGCTGGCGAATCACTTGGGATTTGGTGTTCAACTCGGACGCAAACCCCCTGTGTTCGCTCTACCTTTCTATTCGCATAAGCATCATAGGGTGCCAAGCGTTTGTTTGAGGAGCGAGATGGCTAACTCCTTGCCGTTCACGAATGCTGCTGGCGCGGACATCTTAGCCATGCTGAACTCAGGGAATGGCTTTCAGCAGCCTGCAGAGAAGTCTCCGCCAGTGCAGCAAGCTTCCACGCATGCCATCACTCCATCCGCGCCTGTACAGATCCCTGTGTCTATGCAGGCGCCGACCACCTCTAACGACGCCGGGCTTCACCTGCTTTCCTTGCTCGGCCAGAACCGTGAGAATGTTGAGGAGACTTCGGAGCGCATCGTGTTTCGACCCGTGGGCAGCCCAGGGAAGCAGCTTGGTTACGGAGCGATGCCCCCTGGCATGTCCTCCCTCGGTGGACTGACGCCCCCTGGAATGCACTCCCTCAATGGAGTTCCGCCCCCGGGCATGCCCTCACTCAGTGGAAGCTGCCCTCCTGGTATGCCGCAGCCTGCATCACAAAGCCGACTCCCTCCGAAACCACGGACATCGAATGACGGTACTGGGCGACCCTCCGCGAAGCTTAACAGCAAGGAGCGGAAGGAACGCGTCGCGAAAGGACCGGACGGCACCACTGGTTTTCATCAGGGCAGGGCCGCCGCCGGACTTCCCGTGGTTCTTGTCGGGGGTGGCGCTGGGGTGTCGTGCCCTGTACCTATCATGGCTAGCAGCCCTCCACGGGCGAACTACAGCACGTCGCCGGGGCATCGCGGTGCTAGTCCCCCGACGTCCTCCAACGCCGCGTGGCGACGCGGCGTTGCCGCGAGTCCACCGAGTGGAGGGTGCAAGCCTCGGGGCGCCAATCCTCAGCGCACGAAGAATCACGGCGCCGCGGAGATCATGAACACCAGAAACGCGCGCAGAGGACTGTCTTTATAACCTGCCTACAACCGCGTGGCGTGCATATTGCGATTCGCGCTCATGGTACGCCGAGAGGTGGAACCTGAGATGGTAAATCCTTGGGTGGCATACCCCGTGATACTGGATCGTTGCAGGTTATCGATCTTGTAGCAATGTAGATAGCCAAGAGTTGATGACGCAGTTATAGAAACTAGGTAGAGGTTGAACCTGTATCACTTTGACTGTGACTGTCCGAGTTACCACTCCACGTGCTTCGGAAAACTCTTGAAGTACCAACTTTCGTATGTTTTCGTTGCTCCTGTTATCTACTTTGAGCGAGGGTAGAATATTGTGAATCGCGCAACAGCTTCTCCTTCTATGGCAGTTTGTGTAAAAACCTCTCCCATCTTCGCCAACCCCTCGCAAACCGATTGAGGCTCTCGCATCCTCGCCAGCCCCTCAGATCCTGTAGCGCAACCGAGGCTCTCGCATCCTCGCCAGCCCCTCAGATCCTATAGCGCAACCGGGCTCATCTCGCCAGCCCCTCAGATCTGTAGCACAACCGAGGCTCTCGCATCCTCGCCAGCCCCTCAGATCCTGTAGCGCAACCGAGGCTCTACTTCTGCGTGACCGAACATCTCGGGTGGAGCGCTTCTACGTCCTAAACTCTTGACCTAGTTGCGCCTGCCAGTTCAAAGGTCCGTCACCGGCACCGCGCTCGCCGCACAGAGACTGTGTTAGGACAAAAAGAGGTTTACGTGTCTGCATCTGCGTCCGCCTCTTGTTAAACCTGTCATTTGGGTTTTCCTATCTTCGGTGATTGCCGAAGCCGTTGCCCTTATCTTTGTCTGTGGCGGGGGAGGTTTGTCCTTTGCCAACGTTTATGCTGTTCTCCTGGATCTGAGCATCGGCCTTGGATGAGTACGGGAACCCATGGCAGCAAAGACTTCTGTCTGTATCTGTGGAAATAACATCCTCGTTTGGGCGGGGCTCCCTTCCGCAACGTGGGCAGCTTCTGGGAACGTCTCTGTTTTGACTGCAGGCATGACTGCAGGTTTTCCACCACGTTCTGACACCGAGTCTGCCGATCCCATGCTTTGCTTGTGCACATGTTTGTTGCACTGTGCACAGCTGATGTGCAGTGCAAGGGACGATGTAGAGCAATGGACATATCAGTTGGGGGGGAGTTTTCTAGAGTCATAGAAAATATCACTATCAAATGGTAAAAACGAATCGTGCGGATCGATGTTGGTCGATAACACTTAAGGCGGTATGTGATGGAAACAGGGAGTACCGCCAGTAAATGGTCGATTATTCCAGTATTTCTTGCGGTATAGTGCTGTTTCGGTGACTAGTGAGTAAAGTGTGCCGTATAACCTTAGTAAATAGTGCAACTATAATATACTAGCTTATGAGGTATGGGTGTCAACCTGAGAACTACTTAGTATGGTCTTAGGTTGGTAGAATGTTCCTGATATCTCTGAAATAGTAGTTGGGTTGATCTGAAAGGGCCACCGTATATGATAGGCAATGCATATGTGCGGATGATATGCAAAACAAGCAGAGTCATCATTGCAACAAATGTGATGATTGGTGCCGTTAAGGATTGGCCCGTCTTGAACGACGACACATGTATGTAATGTATATGTTGTCCTTCAGTCCAGGCGGCTGCTGGATAGAATGCACCATTGTCATTATAATGTCCATTGGCCTTTTACTCAGCACCAGATGATGCACCCCCTTCACGCGGAGATGGTAACGACATGCTCGACACCTACAGGCCGTGCAGGCGATGACGCATTCTCGACAGGAGAATGAAACGTGGCAATGTATATAATCAAATTTCATGAATCGCAATGAAATATGATCCATTTTCCCCGTGTAGTTCTTACAAGGCGAGATAGGATATGTTGCTAATGTGACTGGAGAAGGGAATGCGGGTCAGCAGGTCGGCGTGTTGCAATTTTTCATGTGACCGTGCCATGGAACGTGTGGGATATGTATTTAGATGGGGTCATCCGTTTGCAATGCATTAGAGTATTGCTTCATCGAAGACCACGCAAACCGCGACGACAAAATCGCTGTTGTCCTGATAATATGCTCTCTCAAGAAAGTCTGTTTATTGTAAGACTTATTCACGGTCTCCTGATTTAAGTGAAAATGTGTTGAGACCTACTCATCGTGGCGGATGCTGTATGTTCCACGTGTCATCGCTGGCTATGCGTATGCTTGTTTATTCGACAGAGAAATAACGGTGTGCATAATTTTATATATGCTGAATATCTAAGCAACTTACGCTTGGGCTATGCTGAGTTTGCATGCGTGAAGCACTGGAGCTTATTGCGACGATAACGATTTCGTTCTCTGCATACGCACAAACGAGCTGATTAATCTGATCAATATAAGGATTGAATTCCAATGAAGTCAATTTCGACTTATTACAGAATATACACAATTATAATTCATTATAACAATTACCTCCGTACTTCAGATATTCAGCGCTAAAAGGCAATACCCTCCGTGAAACGCATATTCGATATTGTCCTCATCGTCCACCATAAAGTCAGCGATTCAAAAATAAAAAGTCGAGCTCGGCAACAACTGCGATAATAGAACCACACAGAATACATCATGAGCTCCATGCAATCTGCATCATTGATTCCATGTCCACTATCAATGCGGCGAACCGCCAACCAGGTTTCATGACAATCGGGGATTTACTACAGGAGCCCAACAGGCGGGGCCTTATGGCGATGAACCAACCACCAACCAATAATGTGCCAATTATTACTCATCGCATTGCAGACGGCACAATCTATAGTTATCGAACAGCACGTGCAACTAGCTAGCTCCCGAAGATGTATTTGCAGCGACATGTGCACTACCACCACAATTATTGCGGGCGATAATGGGTAAGCAGAGAATATAATGCCATGGAGCATATTATCATCTCCAGTTGTCTCTTCATCAATCCGCAAAATGACATGTCTCGTAATTAACACCGTTGTACGCATCAGACGGAGTTGGGAGCTCATCTTCAATGGGCTTGACATAGCTGTGGGAACATCCCGTGAAGCCAGCAGTCATGGCATGAGGGTCAACGAGATTGCATGGGATCAGTCATGGCATGCTGTTGCTTTCACTCCACCTCAGCAGCATGCAATCGCATTCTCGGTAGAGCAGCTTACCTAGATTTTATTCGAGGTTGCAGTGATGTTGATGGTGATGAGAGGAAGGCCTTCATGCGGTCAATGCCACCGAGTCTG
Organism: Cymbomonas tetramitiformis; assembly: GCA_001247695.2. Lineage (NCBI taxonomy): Eukaryota > Viridiplantae > Chlorophyta > Pyramimonadophyceae > Pyramimonadales > Pyramimonadaceae > Cymbomonas > Cymbomonas tetramitiformis. The sequence goes on along the minus strand of LGRX02035570.1, from coordinate 9,657 downwards.
GCTGCAGCCTGCGCATCGTACTCCGTTATTGTGTAACCTGAGGCGGTTCGAACAACGTGCCGCCTCTTGCTCTTTGTGTTCGTTTTGCTTGGTTGCATCGGGTTCTGATGTGGTTGTTCCGCTTCATGTGAGGACCCGGCGTGACAATCAGATGACTCCGCCTGCTCATGGCGTAGTGACTCCACTGCTGCTTGCACCGGCTGTGCGTCCGTAGTGGCTTCCTCGACGAGCGTCGAGATGGCCATCACGTCTTGATGTCACTTTCCGACAACTCTCCACGAGAAGGTCCCTACGGTTTCCCCAGCCTCCTCCTCCCCCCTCAAGAGCCCACCCCCAACTCACCTACCCCATTTGCCAATCCTTTCACCACCCGTTTCCGTGTTGATGGGGCGAAGGATGTGGTATCACAGGAACCGCAGTGAGCGCCGTTGTGGCTGCTGTAGGGTGAGGTGTAGCAAAGCGGTGTAGGAAGCCAGTGAAATCCTGTAATACAGCGTATGGGTGGAACACAAATATGTAGATAGCTACAGATAGCATGTAAGGTGGACCGGGTGGTGGAGGACCAAAGAGTTTAGAACGGGGTGGAAATCAAGTGTGGGGGGGCGGAGAGCTGAAGCACACCAACACGTCGCAAGAGTGAGGTTGAGAGGGCTGAACACATGATGGCAGAGCGAGCATACGCACCGTCCTAGAAAATTGACGGCATGCTCAACGTGTATCAGGCGCTGATCCTGGTTTGCCTCCCATCTCCGCTTTGCGTGGTGTCGGTCGATGCGGGATCTCTGCGTGCGCAACCCCCCTGCCCTAAGGGCATGGTCTCGACGGCTTCCGCCACGCTGGAGACGGTAAGCTACTTCAAGATACTCCAAGGCGCCTCAATAGCCATGACATGCGCAAACTATGACGCCACATGCGGGTCATCACGGTACATGCTGCATCTGTCGTTGTGCTGCACTACCCCAAAACCATGCTTCGGGCTTTAGAAAGCTCCTCTGAGGTAATGACCTACTGCCAGTGTAGCTCATGCCCTAAATGCAGCCATTTGATTGGATGGCACAGAAGGTCGTCGCTTGACCGGAGCGCGGAATACGTCGGCTTGGCGGAGCAGTGCCCTCTTAGACACATCATTGCATCTCGCCCGTTGGTAGGCTCTAGGTTACAGCATCCGTACCTCCAGCTCTGCGATCCTCGCCGACATGATGCGCTCATGCACTGCCACGTCATCCCGGTCCATGGCCCGCACCCCGATCACCCTCAGCTCACTGCCACCGCTCGTGTGCTCCGTAAACCGCGGCCACTGTGACCCCCGAGCATCCAGGTTGGGACCAAAGGGGCTCTCATGCAATCCCCGCGGAGTGCGATCAACGGTAGCGGAGGAGCGCGTGCATGGCAGCCGGGCGATAGGCGATGCGGAATACAAAAAGTGGAACCATGTCGCCGTCTTTCGGTGCGCTGAGCCGCTGACTTGCCAGCTGCCCGGCACCGATTGGGCTACTTAGTATCCTTGCACGCAGGATGAAGGATTGAAGATATCACGTCAGATACGAGCGGCAGTATAGCGCACACGATGCTTGCGCCACCTTCAGCATCTCGGAGGAATCATCGTCCCCATCACTCCCCTCCTGGCACACACCTGTGTGTTCATCATGGCCAAGATCCTTCATGATATTGTTCACGAAATGCCGCGCTGCACCCGCATATTTGCCCCAGCCCCAGTGTCAGGCGGCCAACGACTGCTGCCATTAGCCCCATATGCGCGACGCGCACATGCAGCTGACTGCAGCCCGTTTCCGGCGCCTGCTTCTTGCTGGGCTCTGAGCTCCCCACCTCTGCCTCGGGCACTAGTGCACTTCTACAATGCCGAATGAGGGGCGGGGGAGCCGCCACGTGGCCCAATCACAGGAGAGGCCTTGCACTTCTTGGGGAAACAGGCCCCAACCTTTGCGTTGTTCCTCCCGTCCAAGATCTTGCGTGAGCACCGTGTCATGATGATATTCCGGGTCAACCTGTGACACACCGCAGCCGCCGGACGATCTCTCTCCACGCCGCCCTCACATACTCCCTAGGCGGTCGGATGGCGCGGACACAAGCGCGGTAGATTACCCGCCGAGGGACGGCTTCTAGGGACGAGGCTCATCCCAGCTGAAGTCGTTCCCTGGGTGTGGAAGGGGGGGGGAGGGGGTATTCCACTCCGATGTCAATGACCGTCATAGGGCGCATGCCCAGCTGCAAGTTCACTTGCATCCACGCAAACGTCGAGTGTGCGTACGCTGATCGACTTATGCTGAAGCATGGCGTCATCCGAGTCTGTGTACAATGCATTGCGATTGGACAGTTGGCGCTTGACATTCCGATTGGTCAGGTTCTGCTCGCTGCCCACAAAGCCAAACTTTTCCACAACCCCAAGCAGCACGCTCTCCATGTCCTGCGTGCCCCCAACCTCCCAGGTCCAGCAGAAACATCAGCCTGCTTCCTCCTACAAACACACTCCTTTGATCCCAGGTGCGGGTACATAGTGCAGCCAATCGTCTGTGGCTACATGGTGCCAAAGGAATCGGTCCAAGGATGAGCTACACGCATACGCGATGCCGATACAGCTCGCTGCACACTCTGGGGCACATGATGTCACCTCCAGTAGTCACTGGGCACTGCGAGGCATCGCGCGGATTCTCTTGCTCTTCGCGCGAGCCGTTGAACCGGAAGCAGAGGTCTGTGTCGCCATCGGTCCTGGCGCACCTGGTTGTTGACAGAGGCCTGCTCCATCCGGACAACAGCCGGCTGCCCAAGAAAATCCAACCGGGAAGATCGCTTCTTTGGGGCGCCCCCCCCGGGGGGCGCCTGGCGCACGGAGTCGTGTCTGTGCGCCAGCTCGGAGCGGATCTGGTCGGCACGGAGGGCGGAGTCCCAGTGCGCGATCTGGTGGCGGATGTCGGAATCTGTGAGTGTCCGCTCCCAGTCAAAGGCGCGGCCCACGCCGGCGCGGTTCAGAGCTTTGCGGGAGGCGGCCACAGCATTCTTGATGCTGTACATCACCAGGTCGCGCAGCTCGCTCACGAGGTTCGCCTCAAAGTGCTCCTCAACATCGTCATTCTCGGCGCCGTGCTTTACGCTGCTCAGCGCGTTCATGATGATGGCCATGAGCGCTGCGCCATGACCCAAGCCCAAGTAACCCTACCCTCTGCCCAGCGCCCTCCAGCTGGCATCGGTGGCAAAATTGGCTATGATGCCGATTTCACTGGGCACAGCTGACTTCATGGTTCCTCACATTCGTGCATTCACTATGATTCACGTAACAGTTCTATTCTTATCAAAAGGTATTCTGTTAGCACGCAGTTCTATTCTTATCAAAAGGCATTCTTGTCAGCACGCAGTTCTATTCTGTATCAAAAGGCGTTCTGTCAGCACGCAGTTCTATTCTTTATCAAAAGGCATTCTGTTAGCACGCAGTTCTATTCTTATCAAAAGGTATTCTTTTGCTAGCGCCAGTCTTCATTCTTTATCAAAGGCATTCTGTTAGCACGCAGTTCTATTCTTATCAAAAGGCATTCTGTTAGCACGCAGTTCTATTCTTATCAAAAGGCATTCTGTTAGCACGCAGTTCTCGTTTCATCCCACAGGAAGCTAACGTAGGTTTCTGCCCCTCGAGCACACACGTTCAGAGCGCGGCACATGAGCCGACGTCAGCCTGGCAACAATAACCCGATGTGCCGCACACCCATGCAGGCCGATACATGACACCGCGCAAATGTCGCACGCAGCCGCCAAGTGCACATCAACGGAAAGCTGCGCGCGCACCAAATTCCATATCGACGGATGAAGCGTAGATTGCACGATGGGACTGCGTTCCTGAGGCAAGCTCCCGGAAGAGGCGCGCCTCCTGAATCCTATGCGAGTGTGCGGCAGTAAAAAAAGTCAGCGCTAAAGGGAAGGCGCGTCCGCTCCCCTGTGCGAGGGCCGCGCAGCAGGGAGAGCCGGAGGCCGGGCCGGCAGGCGCGCACCGTTCAGCAGGGAGAGCCGGAGGCCGGGCCGGCAGGCGCGCACCGTTCAGCAGGGAGAGCCGGAGGCCGGGCCGGCAGGCGCGCACCGTTCAGCAGGAAGAGCCGGAGGCCGGGCCGGCAGGCGCGCACCGTTCAGCAGGAAGAGAAATACAATCACCATGAATGTTACGAAGAAGAATACACCTGCAGCCGCCCACCTGACCCTGAGGTCAGCCCCATTCGCGCCGTGCAGCTGGCGCATGCAGCGCGCCAGAACCCCTTGGGAAGAGGGCGCGCTCACAAGGTTGGGGGAAGGGGCGAGGGGGACGCTTGCAAGAGGCGTCCGAGCAGAGGCCCACAGCATCCTGAGCTGGGGGTTGCAGGGTCTGGAGGGGGCTGCTTCAGAGGGCCAAAGGGCGCAGCCAGGTACACGCCCGGGTCACGAGGAGGAGAGGGCTTCCCTCGGTTTCCGGCGCCCATATCTACCATCCAGATGTGCACGCTGAGCGCAGCAGCCCTATCGAACGAACGCCACGAGGGGGCGGGCGTGCTATGGATGGTAGGGTGGCGTTCGAAATAACCCTAAGCGCGATGGCGCACCGGACAGTATCTCGTAGGTGCCGCCCAGGTTTGGGATGTCCTCGCTGAAGGTAGTGTCCCCGAGCATCATCGTGAAGCAAGTCAAGGCGCTGTCTCGCAGGCGGTGGAACATTGTTAAGTTGCCGCCGAAGAGAATGTGCCCACTCACGGTGTATATCAGCAAGACGAGAACCAGCAGCACCATGAAGTTCAGCAGATCCGTCTCTGTGCGCGCCCCAGGTCACTTTCCTCACTGGCAGTGCTTGGCAAGGGCCGGGGAAGCGAAGCGACGAGGTCAGAGCGCAAAGGCCCGCTGCCCTGGTGGGTGTGAGGGTCGCATGGGAAGGTCGGAGTGTGAGGTTGCAGGGTGAAGGCATGTTGAAGTGGCGGATGTGAGGGCCTGGTGGGGAGGGTGCAGGATGAAGGCGTACTGCCGTGGCGGATGGTCCGGGTGATCATGCCGATGTCCGGGTGAAAGTCCATCAGCTTCAGCATCCGTAGCAGCGTGAAGGTGATCGTCAGCGTCGTCAAAAAGTTGTACAAGCGCTTCATATAGCCCATCCGCTTGAACTCGTCCAGCTTCTCAGCGAGCTCTGAAAGTCCGTCTCCATCTGAAATTTGTTCCAAGTGAGGGAAGGGGGGAGTCTCAGCCAGTACATAGAGTATCAGCCATCTATGGAACAGTTTACCTTTGGCATGCTGGAGGGCACGGCGAAGAGCAGGCGCTGCAAGGGATCGAAATCACTTTCAGGGCAACCAAGCGGCGATACCGAGCGGCGCAACCGAGTGGCGTGTTCACAATCTGGCTGTAGGCGCTTCAGGCTCGTAGGTGCTTCAGGCTGCATTCATCTCCTTCTCCCCTCGGTACCTTTGTAGAGCTGCAGCCAATTGACGTGCTCGCCCTCAGCGTCATACCCGGAGAGGCTCTCGTACACGTGGTATCTCTCCTCCAGGTCAAATTCGTGCATCAGCTTGAGCAGGATGACGTATGCCACAATGACAGCTGAGGTACACACGAAGGCGAGCATATCGATGATGTTGAATATGCTGCTGAGGTATGGCCCAATAGTACCATGCGTACGCCGGACTGCCAGTGCTTCCATCACCTCGCTGCTCCAGTCCACCACCCCCGCGATGATGAGATGCAGTCTGAAGGTTCCGAGTCTAGCCCCCCTGGGGCCCAGGGCTTCACCTCGTGGCAGCGGGCTACATTCGCAAGAGGACGGAATTCGCAGAAAGAAATGCCCAAGCAGCTTTATCCCCCCCTCCCACTCTCAGGCCCCCTGCATCCCCTACGACATCGCGCCCCCTGAGCTCCGAAACCTGAGAAGAGTTCCTGAGAGGAAGCACTCTGACCTTGGGAGCACTCGGTGACAAGCATCCAAGGCAGCTCCTCTTTGCCCACCCATTATGCTGATGACGAGGGACTGCGAAGGGGTCATGGGGGGTTCATTTCCCCACTTGTGGGGTGTGTTCGCCGTGAGAGGCGCTGGCGAGCAGACTCGGCTGACTCAGGGACTTTCATGCCCTAGGACATGCCCTATATGCCCTATATATAATAATAATATAATAATATATATATATATATGCCTAGGATGGCCCGCTTCCCTGCTGGGACACTGCGAAATGAGATGCACCACGCGCCGCATGAAGGCGGCAACCAGTCACCACACGCACCCTTCGTTACCCTTCGGACGGCGAGTGACCCTCTGGCGGAGCACTCGAAGTGGGCTGCTCGACGAAGTGAAGTGAAAAGCGCCGGCTCTTGCGCCGCGCCCAGGTTGCGAGGGGTCGAGGCTTCTGGCCCGCCGGAGGACCCCTCGAAGCAGATGCAGTCCATCCTGCGCTTGATCCAACGGTGAGCGTCCGTTTTGGAGCACACGCCAGTCTCCACTCCACACAACGCAACCGTGGATGTGCACATGGTGAGCTCATCGTGGTATGTTTTGAGGCCCGCACCTCCACATACTCTTCAAGAAGAATATCGCAAATATAACTTCCAACGTAGCACGGACATAATCGCCTGCGTCTTTGAACTGCTCGGTCCGAATACTCTGCAGTCTCATCCACCCCCCCCCCTCCACCCTCCCCGTACCCAACATCCCGCCACATGACAAGGAAAAGTCTGCAACCCTCTCCCCCCGCTGCACCCGACATCAACCCGTCACGCGTGACAAAGCAACCCCGCATCCTCCCCCTCGCACCCGACATCAACCCGTCACGTGACAAAGCAACCCCGCATCCCTCCCCCTGCACCCGACATCAACCCGTCACGTGACAAAGCAACCCCGCATCCTCCTCCCTCGCACCCGACATCAACCCGTCACGTGGCAAAGCAGCCCGCATCCTCCCCCCTCGCACCCGACAACCTGCCATGTGAGAAAAGCATTCCACCGACCGGGCTGCCCCCCATCACCAGTAACAACTTGGACTATGAGACTGAGATGGCTGAGGCACACACACACACACACACTGAACGGCATGAGATCGGCCAACAAAAGCCAGCCCACCATCATCCCAGTGGATATGAGAAGCAAATCAAGAGCATGGCGGGGCCGTGACAAGATACCACAAACGCATACATATTCCCAACCCAAATGCAAAGCAGCATGGAAAGATGATACGATGTGACCGATCGTCGCCAAACAACTGTTGATGGATGGCACACACACACCAAAGGATTCGCAAGGATAAGCATACACACACAAGGGCCCGGGGGGAGCACCGCACCTCGATATAGTCCTTGATGTATAGTGTGCCCGAGTCGTCATACACAATATTGTAGCGTACCATGGTGAAGAGGTCACTGGCGCCATTGAAGGTGAGAAGCGTCAGAGTGAAGTGTGTCGTCATTTCCGCAAAGTACACGCATTCCTGAATGTAGTCCACCATCTCGATCGCGCGGCTCTCATCCAGATTGACGTCAATCAGCACCGGGAACGACCTCGAGCGCTGAGAATCTTTCATGTCGAAGCTTCGGAATCCGTAGGGCACGCCGAACCTGTTCAGCTCACTCTCATCCGGGTAGTACTTCGCCTGGTGATTGGCCGCGACCTGGGCGCCACCATTCCTCATCAGCCCCTACGCCAGGCAGAGCTCGAAGCAAGCGCCCCCGTACAGGCACCTTCAGCGGGGCAGCGCCTGGAGCTTGAGACAAGTGGCACAGTATGGGAACCTTTAGTGGGATAGTGCTTGGAGCTTGGGGCAATTGATTAAAGTACAGGCACCTTCAGCGGGGCAGTGGCTGGAATAGGGGTACAATTTAGCAAGTAAATGACACGGACAATCGCAGGCGCGGAAATTCAGCCGTGCTATCGGAGGTACACATATACCAATTTGCATATCATGTATGATATCAATCATATATCAATAATGCATATATTGTAATAGTTAAAATACCAATATGCTAGTTAGTATTATGTGAATAGTTTAACGGTAAGTAGCAAAGTATTAATCAGCAACATAATTAATATAAAATATCAATTTTAATACGGTTAATAAAAGCATTAATTATCAATATAGTTAATAAAATATCAACATATTCATTAATAAATCATCATTTCATTAAAAATGCTAATTGTCTTTAAATAAATGTTATCTACTTTATCCATTCTTCCCGAGAAGGGACACCTATGGTGGAAGCGCAGCGGCTCCTGGGACAGGGAGGAGGTATGGGGTACCCTCACCAGGGGGGTTCCTAGGAAAGGGGGCGCACACGGGGCACCTTGAGCAGGTTGGGTTACTGGGGCACTGATTGACATGCGACGCCTTGACTGGGGCGATTCTGAGGCAGAGGGCACCGGACCGGGTCATAATACGTCGATCCGGTCTGAAACACTGCGTCCACCCCATAGGACTCCTCGCTGCCTCAGCCCCCCTCAGCCCCCTTGAGTGCGCCCTCGTCCAAACACATCTCCGACACGAGTTGGAACAGCGGAGGCGTCGATTTCCATTTCCACTGGTGTTGCAGAACAGACTGCAGAGGGGAAAGCTGCATTCGCAGAAGCATCTGGCGCCTTGGAATCGAAATCAAAGACTGTTCTGCTCCAGCTCCGGCGTTGCTCGCACCTGCAGCCTGCCAAGTAAACGGAGATGCGGAGAGCGCGGAGTTCCCGGCCAGCCTCTCCCCCGCCTCGCACCTCTGATCTCGAATGGCGCCAACGAACAGCCAACAACCAGGGCAATGCCGGCGAGTGCTTTGACTGAGCCCAATGCACACGATTCAAGCAGAGGGCGCATGCTACGCAACACCCTGCTCGGATGTACCCGCCGGCGCCAGCAGCATGCACCTCAATCAAAGTTGTGCCGAAAGCTCCACCGAGCTGGCGCAGGCCTGGCCGCACCCTGCGTCCTTGCGAGAGGGCACCGCCCTGTTTCGCGTAAGAAGGGGAGGCAGGCGCCGCCACTCACTTGCTCTGGGTGCTGGCGCAACGCGAGTTGAATTTTGAGAATTTCTCCGTTTGGCACGAGGTGTTGCTGACAGCCCAAGTCTCAAGCACCGCCCCTGCGAGGACCCTGAGAGCCCCCCCGACACCCGCGCCGCCGGCCCATGTGGTCTCGTCAGCCCATGCGCCTGTCCTAGGGTGAGCACGAGCAGGTAACGCCGGCATCAAAACTCAGACGCCGAGGCTTGTCTGGTATTGTCACTACTATTTAAAGGTACGCGCATATCATTATATGAGGAATATAAAAGTAAGACAGGATCTAGAGCAAATCTAGACTAAATCTAGAAGCCAGAGTGACAATATCGGGCATTTATGCAGACGCCGCCTTCGCACGGAAGGAATGTGGCCGGCAGCGGTGAGGGCAGCGCCCCGCACCCTCTTTTTTGCGATTGAGATTGAGGGCTGCGCCTGCCTACCTGTTCTTCTGATTGATAAAGCGATGCAGCGAGAAGGAGCCCTGGTCGTGGAAGTTGCCCCATCCTCGCGGCACCTCGCCGAGCTCGCCGTACTCGTTCACCTCCACCGACATCGTGATGCCACCGCCCGACTGTGCATCTACGGTGTACGGCAAACAGCAGAATTGGGCCCATTTCGTATATTGATCAACTTTTGCCAACACAGTCTACCCTCTCCCCTCCCAACGCACACACAGCACC